>BGPR01006013.1:33219-43977 GCA_013235015.1 Araneus ventricosus | reverse complement strand
TATAACACAAGTAGAAGATCGCCGCCTCATGCCCCCTTTCCCCAAAACACTACGGCATGTTTGCACCAGTAAGTAGAGATCGCTGCCCCAATGCCCTTGTTCCTACCACAAACACTACGGCTGCTGCACCAAGGTACACAAGTAGAGAGTTTCGCCCCATTTGCCCCTGTTCCCACAACGGTACTACGGCTGCACCAGTACAGAAGTAGAGAGGTCCGCCCTGATATCCCCTGTTCCCACAAACACTACTGGCTGCCTAGCACCAGATACAAATAGAGAGATCGCCGCCCATGCCCCTGCGCCGCAGAGCCGTTACAGTTACTGAACCAGTTGAGTGGACATGGAACATAGACAAGTGACAAGACACCATCATGCCTCTGCATCTATATACCTTTCGGTATGTTACAAACAGTGTAGACGACAGAAGGAGGGAGGAGACATCAAAAGACGCTCCATACATCCACTGCTCTGACCAAGACATGAGGGGATAATTTCATATGGGATTGATAAGAGTTGTGTCCACTTACAATTTGTACATAAAGAAAAACATTTAAACTGAACGTGTAATTATAAGAAAAAACAAATTAAGAATCTGTGTAAAAAGGAAAAGGAAATACACACAGAAATACATAAACACGCAATTCAATACAATAGGTAAGGTGAACTAAATGTTCTTGGGTAACCGCAAGTTTAGCATATAGTTCAAGTAGTAAAATCCGATTTTATCGACAACTAATTGGAAGTCGGTTTTTGTTGCAGAGAAGAGGCTGGTCTGTGCCAGGCACACAAATGGCGACATTCAGACGCATTGATGAGATGGTGCAGACCAGAGTACATTAAAGAAATGCAGCAATTGATTGGGAGCGTCCTTTGTACCCGGCTCGTGTGTGTATTTATGGGGTAAGTTGATGTTGAAGAAAAAGATGTTAAGTCGCTTGGAGATTTGAGTAAGGAGATGAACAATTGGATGCTGAATCTAATGCATGTTGTTTCTGCACTGAATGGGAAAAAACATATGATGTAGAGAAATGCTACTAGCATTTGACGAAAGAAAGAAGGGGCCTTACGTCTAGACTAGAATTTTTTCTATTGAAAGTTTGATCGTTGATCCTGAAAGTTCCTGGTTCTCATCAAGCTGGCGAACCTTTTCTGTGATTTTCAACCGCATCCACATTGCAGGTGTCAACACTGCACCCACTGGCTCAAGTTCAGGAGTTGCTTGGTCATGGAAAGACAAAAGTCAAGATGCATTCAATTTCGTAGTGGAGTGAGTAGAATATATTTCCGGATGGGGTTATGCAGTTCGGGAAAGATTAAATGGCGAAGATACGAGGAAAGTGTCCATGGGATGTGAAGAAAAGGGTATCTTCATATTTTTTCGAAAATCCTGTTAAAGTGAAAACCTTTGGGAAAATATTAAACGGGACTTCCCCTATCCCGTCTTCCCACTCTCTTGCCACTCTTGTATTATTTTCTGTTTACATGGACTTAGGTGGCATTTTGGTACGTTGTCCAGAAGTCGCTCCAGGTTTGATTCTGGTGCATTTTTCTGCCAATCCGCCACTCTCCGTCTTTGAACCATCCTGAGAGAGGTGTACTCCCTGGGTGATGTAGCCATCCAGGAGGCTATGCTCTTATAAAGAAAAATTTTTGAAAGGTGAGTAGCCCATCCATTTCCTTCTTTTCAACGGTTGAATCCATTAAGACTCTCTGGGAGGGAAATGTTAAGTTTTTTGTATAGCATTACTGTTCCCAATGATGATTTAGATGAAAAGGGGATACTCAGGATTGTTTGAGCCGGCTGTTAGGTCATCCTCAAGCTCCTGAGATTATTGTAAATGGTCGTTGAATCCTTCCGGGCTCACTTTGTTGGATTCTGACCGGAGGAGTCACCAATACTTAAATGCCTTCTGAAACGCACATCTCTATTAAGTTGTGTAAAGGGCTTTTTGAACTTTTCTAGGGAAATCTCACATTTTTGTCATTAATTTAAGGAGGTTTGATGGAATGCTTTGGTAGAAAGGCTTTTAAGATGCCTTCGTTGAGTTTGTCCTCTTGATTCCTGATATATTTATGGAACTCTGCTGCCCTCGTATTCTCCTTGAAACGCATGATTACACTGGTGGCCTAACAAGTTTCCCCTGTAAAGTATGTAATTTGTCTTTAGTGGTTAGATTTTGAGCTATTATTTGTTGCCCAAGGATATCGAACTTAGCTATTGTTCCATGAATTATCTTCAATTTTCTTCATGGTAATGCATGCGTAGAATTAAGATCAAGTGTCAATAGCAATGCTTGATATAATGCTATTTTGCTGCCGAGTTCTGTGGAGATTTAGTTTTGGTCATTCCAGAGCTCTGCCCACTAAGGTGAACTGTCGGCATCCCATCCTCTGTCTCTAATAGCTGACTCTCCTTGAGTTAAAAGAAATTTTCTATTGAGCAGCAAATTTCTGAAGATTGCTGTAGGTTTACGGCACTAGCTATTGTTGCTACCATTGAACTATGCTGAATGTTATAGAACGCAACTTTTATGTCTATTAAAGCACCAGGACGTGGAAAATGCTTCCTGTCTTCGTTTATTCTTTGATAAGATCATGTGCTGCTAATTTGTCACTGGCCTTCTCTGAATCCATGTTGGTAGGTCACTACCCTGTTAGATTGCTCTAGAAGAAATGAGCCGTTGTGATAAGACGTTCCCCTCCAGTGCCTTACCAATAGAGTGAGAAGGAGAGATAGGTCTATAGAAAGGGGCCCCAGTTTTCGCTTTTCCTTCTTTCTGAAAAAAAATAATTATGTTCCTTACTTTGTGTGGGTCCGGAAAATATCCCAACAGCAGACAATTTATTGAAGAGCTGAAGAAGAGTATTTTAGGAATCTTTATTTATCTGCTGAGAATTATGTTGTCTGTTCGTGGTCCTGGTGTTTTGTTTCTTTCTGCAGCTTTTTGATAACTTTCGCCTTCTCTTGAAAAAATTAGCAGTCATCCTATTTTGTTGAATTAACCGTCTGAGGACTTACCCATACACTGAAGGGATGGAAAATCTGTTCTAGGAGTTGATCTGGAAATTTCTCTGACTATTATTTCGCTATTTTAAGGGCTATTAGCTGTGCCAGAATGGTTTGAAGATGGCCTTATATCGCTTACCAAATGGGTTGGATGCATTAGTGCAGAGATTTTCCAGCCATCTCTTGACGAGTTTGATCTTTTCTTCAGAAGCTTGAACCTGTTTCCCCTCTGATCTTGTGGAGCTCTTTATGTCTCCCTCCGCCCTCTGCTTTACGCCTTTCTTCTCTGCTCTGCTCTGTAGTGTTCCAGGGGGTTTCAGAATTTGTAGCTTTAATTTAAAATGAGTTCTTGCTTCTTCTTCTTAATTGTGGTAATTTGAATTTGGCTTGTAGTATTATTAATGTGTCTTCTTGTGAGTTACAGTTTTATTTTTTCCAGGAGAATTGGTCTGGTTTCAAAGGCTGAGAAATTTCCTGATTTCCATGGAGAATCTGAATCTGCATTAAATAGGCATTGTTGAACTTGAGTATCCAGATGAGTAGTCAGATATTTATGGTCGCTGAGTATGATATTAGGAAGTTTCTGTCTTGTAAAGTAAGTGGTTAAACTAGGCCAGCTCTGTAAATGTCTCTCTGGAATGTAGGTAGAGCAACTGAACGGCACGAGGTTAAAGTGAAACCTTTGCAAAAATATTAAACGTGGATCTCCCCGTATCCCCGTCTTCCCAATTCTCTTGCCACTCTTACATCATTTTCTGTTTTAATATGGATTTTAGGTGGCATTTTGGTACCTTGGTCTGGTATTGCTCCGTGTTTCATTCTGCGGCTTCTTTCGCCAATCTATCAGCATCCTCATTTCCATCATAACCGACATAGACTTTAATCAAGGAATTTGGATGTGTCGAAATTGGATTAAATTTCTGCAACTGCTCCTCGCTAATGGATTTTTTGTTTTTAGGAATAGTTGCCGCCAGGACACTTGCTTGGTTATCATCTAGTATTGTGATTGGTTGCAGTTGGAGGTTAGTGGCTTAAACTATTGCATTTTGAATGGTTAAGAGTTCTGCCTGAAATATTGAATTGTAGTTTTCCATCGTTGTGGACCATCTGGGTGTTAAGATTTGGTTTTCCATGATATAGAATGAAGCGCCGACTCCACTCTCCGTCTTTAAACCATCCGGGTAGAGGTGTACTCCCTGGGTGATGTAACGTCCATCCTGTATGAAGGTATGCTCTTATAAAGAAAATTTTGAAAGGTGAGTAGCTCATCCCATTTCCTTCTTTTCAACGCTTGAATCCATGTAAGACTCTCTGGGAGGGAAATGTAAGTCTCTGTATGGCTGTGTACCTGGCTTCCCGATGGAGTTTTAGATGAAAAGGGGGATACCCAGGATTACTTGCAGTCCGGCTGTTAGGGCATCCTGTAAGCTCCTGAGATTGTTAAAAGAAATGGTCATTGAATTCGGGCTAATTTTCGTTTGATTCTGACCGGAGGATCCAAGAACCAGACAACTGCTCCGAACGCACACATCCTTTCTATTACAGTTGTGTAAAGTGTTCTTTTGAACTTTAGGGAAATTTCCAAATTTTTGCATATTAACTTAAGGAGGTTTCGATGGATTGCTTTGGTAGAAAGGCTTTCTATGTGAGCAGTTCATTTGAGTTTGTCGTCTGTGTGTATTCCCAGATATTTTATGGAGCGCTGTATTAGGATAATCTCTCCTTGAAAGCAGATTACTGGTGCCTAAAAAGTTTCCTGTAAAGTATGTACTGTGTTTTGCTGGTTGAGATTTGGAGCTTATTTTTGTTAGACCAGGATACGAACTTAGCTATTGCTTCATGAATTTGGTCTTCAATTTTCTTTCTAGTGAATGCATGAGAGACCAAGACGAAGTCGTCAGCGAATGCTTGAATAAATGTATTTTGTGGCCGGAGTTCTTGCAGAATTTAGTTTGCTACCAGAGCTCTGACCCGCTACAGGAACTCTGTACGTAGCCCATCCTATGTTCTCTAATAGCTGGACCCTCACCTGAGTTAAATGCAATTTTTCTATTGAGCAGCAAATTTCTGAAGATTGTTGTGAGGTTTTTAAGGCACTAGCTATTGTTAAGTTGGGTCACTGTTGAACTATGCTGAATATTATAGGACGCACCTTTTATGTCTATTGAAAGCACCAGGACGTGTGGAAAATGCTTCCTTCCTTCGTTTATTCTTTTGATAAGAGGATGCAATGTCAATTCTGTCGACCGGCCTTCTCTGAATCCATATTGGTGGTCACTGATTCTGTTAGATTGCTCTAGAAGGAAAATGAGGCGTTGCGTAAGACGTTTCTCCAGTGCCTTACCAATAGAGGGGAGAAGAGAGATAGGTCTATAGCAAGGAGCCCCATCTTTCGTTTTTCCTTCTTTCTGGAAAATAATTATGTTCCCTATTTTAAGTGGGTCCGGGAATATCCCAACAGTAGACACTTATTGAAGAGCTCTAAGAAGAGTATTGGGAGTCTTTTGTTTATCTGTTGAAGAATTATGTTGTCTATTCCGTGTGGTCATGATGCGTTGCCTTTCTGCAGCTTTCCGATAACTGCAGTTCTCTTCTTGAGAATGGGCAGTCATCCTATGTTGTTGAAGCAACTGTGGAGATCACCATACACTGAAGGGATGGGAAAATCTGTTCTAGGAGTGTATCTGCAGATTTCTTTCGACTATTTTTTGCTATTTAGAAGGGCTATTAGCTGCGCTGGTGGAATGGTTTTTCCGAAGATGGCCTTATACTGCTTATCAAATGGGTTGGATGCATTAGTGCAGAGATTTTTCCAGCCCAACTTCTTGACGAGTTTGATCTTTCTTCAGAAGCTTAAAACTGTTTCCCCTCTGATCTTGTGGAGCTTTTTGTGCCCCTCCGCCTCACTGTTCTACGTCTTTTCTTCTCTGTTTCAAGTTTGGTGGTGTTCCAGGTTTGGGTTTCAGAATTTGCAGCTTTTTAATTTAGCACGAGTTCTTGCTTCTTCTTCACTCTTTAATTATGGTAATTTGAATTTGGCTTGTAGTCTTATTAATGTCTTCTTGTGAGTTACAGTTTCGGATTTTTCCAGGAGAATATTGGCATGGTTTCAAAAGGTTGAGAAATTTCCTGTGATTTCCATGGAGAATCTTGAATCTATTAAATAGGCATTGTTGAACTTGAGTATCCAGATGAGTAATGATGTATTTATCGTCGCTGAGGCGATATTAGAAGTTTCGTCTTGTGTGCAAGTGGTTAAATCAGGCCAGCTCTTGTAAATGTCTCTCTGGAATGTAGGTAGAGCGTCAGGTATGTTAATGACGTACAGGTCATTAACGAGGAGGGAGTCTAATACATTTTCGACTCTTGCGTCGTTATCTCTGTAACCCCATAGTGTATGACGACCGTTGACATCAACTCCAATGAAGATTTGTTCCATTTTTAGGGAAGTGATGAATTCTTGAATTTCTTTCTTGGATGTTAGCATACGGGGAGTTATAGGCTGAGATAAATGTGATCGGTTGTTTCCCTGTTTGAAGTTTTACTGCTACCAAATTTTGTTTGCTCGCAACGATGACCGGCTCTAATCGAAAACAATCCGAAAACTACCAAGAGACACTTGCCAGTTATTTGCATCCCTTTGTTAAAATTTTCGGTGGAGCATATTAGATAGTACATGCTTCCAAATCAACGCCGCGGTGGCTTAGCACCCACACTGAAATGAGTTTTTTTAATCAAAAATTTATTTTTTTACTATTTTGTCTTGTTATTTATTTTTTTACTATTTTTTGTTAAACCGTCAATGTTAAGTTGGTCATATCGGTGTACCTTTTCTCAAAATCTGTTATCTATACAAGTTTGAAATTTTTCATACAGGTAAAGTACATCTTTCTCTTTGTACTGAAATGAATTTTAAAAAAACCTCAAAAATTATTTTTTTACAAATTCTTTTTTGTCAAAACCGACAATGTTAAATTGGGCCATTTGATGTACCTTTTCTCAAAATCGGTCATAGATGCATATTTGAAATTTTTATATAAGAAAAGTACATCTTTTTTATTATGCTGAAATGAGCTTTTTTAAAAAACTCAGAACTTTAATTTTAC
Source organism: Araneus ventricosus (assembly GCA_013235015.1). Lineage (NCBI taxonomy): Eukaryota > Metazoa > Arthropoda > Arachnida > Araneae > Araneidae > Araneus > Araneus ventricosus. The sequence goes on along the minus strand of BGPR01006013.1, from coordinate 36,864 downwards.
AAATTTTTTATGTCAAAATAGGGTAAAATTTCACTATGTCTAATTAAATATTTTGTAAATTTATAGATATTAAAAATTAACCAAAAGCTCATTTCAGTACAATTAGAAAAGCATACTTTACTTGTATTAAAAATTTCAAACAAGCATTTGTAACAGATTTTGAGTAAAGGTACATCGAAATGGCCAATTTAACATTGTTGGTATAGGGGTTCCGACTCCCCTTAAACTATTTCTCCTCCGATTCGTTCAGTATATTCTCACATAACAAAAAATGCGAGTAATATTCATTATTTAAGATTCACTTTATCTTTATTAATTAACGGGGAAATATACTGATATTCGAAATCAATGTAAAATATCTGGATGTCAGTTTAATCAAAATCTTTAAATTTCAAACAAACATTTGTTACGTATTTTGAGTAAAGGTATATCAAAATGGCCAATTTAACATTGTTGGTATAAGGGTTCCGACTCCCCTTAAACTATTTCTCCTCCGATTCGTTCAGTATATTCTCACATAACAAAAAATGCGAGTAATATTCATTATTTAAGATTCACCTTATCTTTATTAATTAACGGGGAAATGTACTGATATCCGAAATCAATGTAAAATATCTGGATGTCAGTTTAATCAAAATCTTTAAATTCCCAACAGAATTTTTGAGCTTATTTATTTTCCTCTTTATTCTTAGTTATTTTCTTCATTTTCTAAATTATTTCATATCTTCACTTTATAATAAATATCTTGTTAAAATAATTGAACAACAAACATTAATGTATTGAATCGTATATATCAGTCGTATTAAGATTTATTCTTTTTATCTCCTAATTTTCAATAATAAAAACTGATGAAATGCTCATATATTTTTTTGTGTTTCCAAATAAATTTTGCTTTTTCATTATTCCAGTTCTACATATTCATTTTTTTCTGTTCAATTCATGCTACTAAATGAACGATGAAGAAAAAAACATTAGTTGTCAAATGCGCTTTCTATTTACGGCAGAAAAATCTCGAAGACATTAAAACTTCATAGAATGTCATGAATGCCGAAATTAATGGTTCTTCTCCAAGAGTGGAATTTCAGAGACCTTTTCATATCTACTTTTCTAAAGACGCCACAATTCATAAATGGATGAAACATTATTTTTCGTCCTTGTTAGCAGAATTCTTTTCTATAGCTACTTCTGAAATTCTTTCTAAAATTAAAGTTCTTCTATGCTCTATAAAATACCATTTCTTTACATCATCCAACTATCAATAATAGTAATAACCTCTATCTCTGCACGAAACATAAAACCCTTAAAAATTGCATTTATTGTCTCCTTTCAGCCCAGAATTCTAGTTTTGTTGTATCTACATCTACCTACTTTACTATTTTCCTAATGTTTGTTTAGTATAGATATTAGGATGGAAAAAGAATTTTTATTTCTTTAAAAAAATTATTCTGTATTTCTTTGGCTCGCTTTCAACAAAGGAGATTGCATTTTTATCACTATTTTTCTTGAAAATTTCAGCCTTACGCTTTAAAATTACAGAATGGAATTTTTATTTTTCTAATTTTAATCTTCTGATTTCGGGAGTTTCGAGATTTTTGCAGTATTCAAATATTTATGTTCCATTAATGTTTGAATAAGGAAGCAATTTATTTCATACAATATTACAAATACTGTATAAACAACGTGGAAAATTATTCAACAAAATAAGAAAAGTTTTATTCAAATTTATTGAAGCAAAATTTCATTTGGAATGTTTGAAGATGATTGACCACAAGGATCAGAGAATAACTCTTGTTACTTCACATATGAATAAAAATTGTTTTTTGCATCATCATATTATAAAACTGAATATCAGCTTTAATAGAAATTTCCTCTTACATCTCAGTTCAAGTACTGGAGGAAAAAAAGGATGAAAAATCAATTTTCATGAAACTTCGAGAGCACTTCTGAACAGGTTCGTTTTTCACTTCGTTGCCAGTTTTTCAAGCTACTTGAAGGTAGCTTTACGCTTAATATTTTTTAATATGTATCTTTAAATACATAAACCCCCATTTAAAATTTTCAAAAATTAAATTAAAAACAAAATGAAAAATTAATGACTCCGCTATTTTCAGTTTTTTTTATCCTCAAGTTGTATTTAGAGGTACTGAATTTAGCCCAGTTATACCTCAGTGATTCTCTAAAGTTCCATATGCATAAAATATTTACAAGAATATAGGCTTAACGGAATTTTGCAAGTCAAGAAGAGATAGTACCAGAACACTTACCTCACACACAAACGCACTTTTCTGGTTAACAATGAAATCCAGCAGTTCACATTTTCCTTACATACAGATACACTCTTCTAGTTAACAATGAAAGCCAGTAGTTCACATTTTCCTTACAAACAGATACACTCTTCTGGTTAACAATGAAATCCAGCAGTTCACATTTTTCTTACATACAGATACACTCTTCTAGTTAACAATGAAATCCAACAGTTCACATTTTTCTTACATACAGATGCACTCTTCTAGTTAGCAATGAAAGCCAGTAGTTCACATTTTCCTTACAAACAGATACACTCTTCTGGTTAACAATGAAAGCCAGCAGTTCACATTTTTCGGTACTTACGTATTAACGCCACCGAGGCTACAGATTGGCGGTAATGCGCCAATAAAGAGCAATCTTGTTTACAAAAACCGCCAAATTGGCGGCACTTAAAAACCGCCAAATCTGTAGCTGCGGTGGCGTTGGCGGCACTTAAAAACAGCCAAATTGGCGTTAATACATAAGTACAAAAACCGCCAAATTGGCGTTAATACGTAAGTACAAAAACCGCCAAATTGGCGTTAATACGTAAGTACAAAAACCGCCAAATTTGGTGGCACTTAAAAACCGCCAAATCAGTAGCTTCGGTGGCGTTAATACGTAAGTACCCATTTTTCTTACATACAGATACACTCTTCTAGTTAACAATGAAAGCCAACAGTTTCTCAGGTCTCCAACAATTAGCATCATGGTCTACAATTGTAGTTTTTCGCTTATAGCAAATTCGTTTCAATGATTTTTAGCGTGAATGGGAAGAAGGATTTGCGGGTCGTAAGTTGGAGGCAAGATAAATTCAGAGTTGTCATAATGTTTAAATATGAATCCTTCTGTAGTTTATAGATAAATAACAATCTAGAACCACACATTTGATATCCAGAAGGTTTAGTCAAGGATTTTGTAAAATTCCATTCAATGCCGAAAACCAATATTTGAAATTATGCTAGTAAACAACAAATTCAACCACCTCATGTCTTGCCTTGGGGCATCTTCCGAAAGGATGTTGTGAATGTCTACTATGAGAAGAAAGTTTTGTGAAGGTAGCCTAGATCGAATAGTCGTCTGTACCTATCCTTCTAAGCGACAGAAGATGGTGCTTTCTTTGGAAAATCTTTAGTATCCCTTATCATCCCAGAAATATACGTGAAAGAGAGTACCTTCCAAAATGCATAACACTGAAGCATTTCATGTATGCAAAAGAAATACAAAATAAGATTTAAAATATTTTGAAAAAGCATAGTATCCCTTATCATCCCAGAAATATACGTGAAAGAGAGTACCTTCCAAAATGCATAACACTGAAGCATTTCATGTATGCAAAAGAAATACAAAATAAGATTT
>BGPR01006013.1:0-26519 GCA_013235015.1 Araneus ventricosus | reverse complement strand
AAAAAGTACGGCCATCGATTGTCTATCATCTGTGTTCTATCATCTTGACTATCATCTGTATTGTCTATCTATTCCAAGTCTATCATCTGTGCTCGTCTTCGTGGTCGCTCATTTGAGCATCTGCTGTAAAACAGCTTGTTGTTGTCCATTGGCCTGTCTTTCTTTCACCTTTTGTATTTTACCTCACCACCAGCGATTAAACGAGCCATTTCCGGAAACACATTATGTGACAAAAAATGCTTATTTTGGTCCCTCTCCCCCCCCCCCCTTACAGTTTTGGCAGATACTTTCCGAGCACCCTGTAGAATCATGCAGCAAGCGCAATATGAATGCAAATGATGACACCTGTAGATAATTGAAATCGGATTACACCGGTGATGGCAACTGCTATCACAGGGAGAGGACGGAAAGATTTAAGTATTTGAAAAATTATAAGCTTATATTTTATACACGTTTATATAACGAAATACTTATAACGTCTTTTGAATGGGTTAACTTCTAAATAACAATTAGTTGTAATTACAAATAGTCTTCGAATCTTCCGTGAGATATAATATTTTTCGCCTCTTCCTTATAAATGGACCCAATAAGAAAAACAATCTTCTCTTGGTAATGTTTAATGACATTAGGTTAGACGGATATCTGGCAGAAGGAATAATCGTCTTCGGTAGATCTAACCACCTCAGGATATCTCTTTATTCGGAAATTGCCTTTTTGTTGAAATGAAATCAGAAGAGTGAAAATAAATTTCATACAGAAATGAAGACTTGGAAATCTTACTAGATTTAAAATACTCATAGGTGAAATTAATTTGATGTTCACAAAAAATTTTAAATAAAATATTGGATTAACATTTTCCTGCTCCTCAGGACTGTTTATAAATCTTTGGGTTTCATACAAATTTTTGAGTGAGATTTTTTATGATCCATTTAAAATTATTCCGGCAACCCCGACACATCTTAGCTTTGTGCTCAAGTTCTGACACACTTTCTTAAGGGAAAAAAAACGTGCAAGTATTGGTGAAGACAACAGTTTGTAATGAAACGTAAGGTCAACGCAACTGAATATTAATCTTAAGACAGTCTTCCTATTAATAAGATATTTCAATAGAGCTAAAAGCAATCAACTAGAAAAATTCGAATAAATTTAAAAATAGAATCTGATATTTTATTTATAAACAATAAAATTTAGAGAATAAAATTTAGAAAATAAAATTTATAAAATAAAATTTATAAAATAAAATTAAAAGAATGTTTAGGTAGCGCGCAAATGCAGCAGCAAAACAGAAAACAAAGAACAATAGACATCAAGATCACACAAAGAAAGCCAAAGACCGAAGAAAAACTCAGAAGAAATCGAAAAAACAAAAAGCAAACAAAGAATCCATTCTAGTCCATTTTTTCAAGGGCTAAGTAATTTATTCGAAATGGATTCAAAATAATAATTGGGAAATGCTTCTATAAGAAGCTAGCATTACGTCAAACATAGCTTCTCTTAGCCCGAAATTTCCCAAACAGAAGACAAGACAGATATTTCAATATTAGTTTTTGAAAATATTCTTTATTTATGATATGCATTATATTCAAGAATGTATTAACTTTTAATAACTGTGCAGTTATGCCAATATCGCTTCTTAATTCAAAGCGAGAAACAACTGCTAAAGGTTTTATGAAAGTTTAAACTACCATCATGGTTTTCAAGATATCTTTTTACTTCTAATTTTTAATTCATAACACAATTGTAAATTATTGTCTACCCAAGAAGTAAGCAAGGAGCCGTTTTCTAGGGAAGAAATCTGAATTCACCATCTCTGAATTCGAAACAAGGTTTCAGAAATGGTCTTATGCTTGTCCTCACGGGCCAAATTTCAGCATTTTTTACTGGAGATATAGAACTTGGTGGGTCTGATGCATGCATAGTACCCGCCATTTCTTATTACTCAGTCTGAAAATGTTAAATCTAGATCTTAAATTTTTGCAGGTGTATTTTATATTTATATGATTCATTAATGTGTACAGTCTTACGAAACTTCCTCACCTTCTGATTCCGTTATTCGTCATTTCCAATTTTCAAGAAAATTGCTGTTCTTAGATGTAATAATTTGAAACAATAGGGAAATAAATAAGTGTTTATTATTCCACACAATGAACTGATGATCAACAGTGGCTTAAAAATAAATCTTTATCAAATAAAACTGTCAAAGCTTGCTTTATGAGAGAATAATTCCACTGTAATTTTCTTGCAATCATTTCCAATAAACATAATTCGAAATTCATTCATGCCTCGCAAAAATGCTTTGAATCTTCTTTGCTATTTTTCTAGCTGATCTTACTTAAACGTTTAACAGTTGCTTTATTCTTGTGTTAAAAAGTTATAAAAATGAATATAGTAATATCCATCGAATGAAAGACCAAAAGCTTAAGAGAAATATACAGTTAGAGAAACTATTTCGATTTGCTTCCGGGCTTTTCTTAATGATATATTTATTGAAGGATTGTATCTTCACGTCAACTCTCACATAGTTGGGTAATTGCAATTCTAAGATACCAACACCATATTTTCTGGAGTTCTTATCGTTAACAAAAATCATGTTCAGGAAGACATTCCGTAAAGAAAATACGAGAAAGTGACGAGCTATAATCGAAGAACATCAGTAACATGTATAAAATACTGAACGCCTCATATCTCCAGTAGACTTGTTTCCCACCTGAAATACCCAAGATAACTCAATAAAATGGAGTATCATTTCTCTTCTTGACGACTGAGCTTCGAAGATGTTATTTCGGTGGAGAAATGGAATAAAAAGCAAGGATTTTCAGAAACAAATTACCCAGTTTTCCTGACAAAAGAGTTAATAAAAAATACAATATATTGAAGATATTTGGTGTTTATCTTTGTTTCAAGACATTTAGTAAAATTAAAGTGCATTAATACAGAAAATTTCGAGGACATTTATCCCAGCTGCTGAAAATATATTCATTATTTTCAATGATGAAAAATATTATAATTTCCATTAAAAAATATTCAATTTGAAAAAGGAACAGTTAAATAACTTTATTTTACACAACATCTCAATGCCATCCATGCATATATGAACTAGCAATGATGGCTTCGATAATGTAGAAAAAGCGAGCTTCGAAAGTTCAACACCTGCAAAAAGTTTGCGAATGATCCTCGCGCAGCTTCTTACTCAATTTTTTTTAGAAACTTGCGATTTTTTTTTAAAGTTCAAACGATTTAAATATAAAATATTTCTGAAAAATTGTTGGAATATATATCGTCTAAAAGAAATTTAAATCTTTGAAGTAAAAGAGTTTATTATACTTCATGTTGCATTTTCAGAGCCTACAGAAGAGGACACTTTCAGTTTCAGCTTCCTTTGTCTGCCCCCGATAAACTAAAGGGAAAGGAAAATTTCACAGCTTCGAAAAAAGAATGATTTTTACATTTTTGCAAGCTATTTAGCATCAATCGGATTTTATTTAAATCATTCTTTTTCTCTAGGAGGTACGAAATACTTGGCCAGATATGTCGTTTTTTACTTAGTTCTACAGTCAATTGTATGCAAATCCTCTTGCACAATTTATTCCCGCCTCATTCTTTAGCCAATGTGAAGTCAGCGAAGAATCCGATAAAAAGAACTCGATTACTTTATTGTTCCTATTCACACAACTTAGAGGATAAAAAAGGAATAAAAGAAAAATCTATTTTACTATAAATTATCTCCATTAATTCACTGAACTGATAAGGGTGTTTCTTAACTCAATTACAATAATACCTATCTTAAGCGGGAAAAAGTGGTGGAAAAAGACTTGGAAAGTAAACCACCTTTAATTACTAACGTCAAGACAGGCATTTTAATGCTGTACCGTAATTGCATTGCCCTTAGTTCTCCATATAAGATCTTGTGACAGCCACTTTCAGGGAACTTCCGAAGCTGTACTTTTTTTCCAATCTCGTCTCAGCAAGTCTCGCTGAAACAGCGAGTCTTTAATTGGTGCACAAGGCAACTTAAATTGGATAGAAGGCAACCAGAGGTACAGTATACTCTCTATTATCCGTGCGCGGATTATCCGGTTTGCGGATTATCCGGCTCATTCCGGACTCACAAAAAATTTAAAGAGAAACATTTTCACGTTTATCATGCATGTAAAATCGATGTTGATGTTCGATCGAGAGATTCATTTCGTGAAACTAGTGAGCCGTGACGGCGGAGGCTAAAGAATAGATTTTTTCTTTCTTCCTCCACGTGCAATCTCTACCGGTTCCACTCCTAATTTTCCGAGAAATGAATCATCCATTTCCTGCTAGCTCATTCTCGTACGAACACGCTTCTCTCTGACACGCCATTCTTTAACTTCTTCGTCCTCTTTCACTTTCACACGTGTTCCTTTAGTTTTTGCGTCTTGTTAACCGTCAGTTAGTAGCGTGAAATTTTTAACTTGTGAAAATGAGCGGTATGAAACGAAAACGAAACGTTTTAAATGTCAAACAAAAATTAGAAATTCTTCAAAAACTTGATAATGGAGAATCAGCTAGTACTGATGCAGAAGATGTACTAAATGAGGGAAATACAATTTCTCATTCTGATGATCTACAATCTGTGGAAACTTTGTTAGATTATATGGGACAAAGAGGATTTCATTACAGTGACATTACTGCGGTTCGTGAAAGATGTATCGATATACGACAAGAGATGAACAAACAGCAGAAGAAAAGACGCATAACAGATTTTTTAAAGCATTAAATGTTAAAAGGAAAATTCCTAGTTTGATGTTATACAGCATGCAAATGTAAGTAATTTTTATATTTTTGTACTAATGTTGATTTTTTCTTTAATAAGAAGGAGTTTTCGGATTATCCGTGTTTTTCTATTGTCCGTGCGATCCCTCTCGGTGATTAACCCGGATAATCGGGAGTGCACTGTATTATGAATAGAGGACTTGATTTGAATTCTCGAAGGAAGATCAACAATAAAATTCAAAAACTGTAAACTACAATTTGTTTATAATTTAATATTTAAGCTTTTACTTACCTTCTACATACTTATGATGATTGTGAGGATATTTGTTTGCTACGTCATTTATTTAACCAAGTAATTCTTCCGGATCTGTCAGGATGAAAAGCGATTCCTTCAAGAAATTTATGCGAGGAATCTTCAATTAGTAATGTTCCATACTGAAATTAGATGGTTGGAATAATTTAGCATTTTTGTTGAACTAGCGAAGAATAGACTAATTTAGTGGACCTCAGACTTAAAGATTTTGTGACTCCACTTTCCATAACAACTTTACTCAGTCGCGCTTTCGAAGTCGTGTTTTATTTTATTCTACTTCAATTGATTTTCGAAGTTTTAGTAATTATCATCTAAATATCTCTTGACTTCCTAATATTTCTTTTAGTATTTCTTAAAAATTAAATCTTATTTTAGGATTCATGTAATTTGATGTCACTCATTAATTTCGAGAGATTTTTGTCTCATGTTCTCATGTTTCAGATCTTGTTCTCGTTTCCTTACACGCACTCCTATACGTGCCCCATAATTTCAGGATCTATAGTGTGAGTCCATACTCCAAACGTCCTTTCTTCATTCATTCGAGAGAGAACTTATTATTGAGAATGAACTTATTTACGGTTATCGTTTCATTGATGACCTGATTTTGTTTAATTTTAATAATTTTGAATCTATATTTGATTGCTATCCAGAAGAGCTTAAATTAAACAAAACCAATAATGAAATTAACGAATGCAATTTTTTGGATTTGGTAATTGAAATTTTGGATTCAGGTGTCTCTATTGGCATTTATGATATAAGAAAAGAGTTTAATTTCAAATCTATTATACCTTGTGACTTTCAAACTAATCAAATCTTTGAAATCTTAAAAAACACCATTTATTTTCAAATTAATAGAATAAAAAATATTTGTAATAACCATTCAACTTTAGTCACAGCTATTGATCATTTAAAGAATAATTTGAAAGATAAAGGCTACCCAAGTGATTTCTTTAAATTTAATACCTTAACTAAAAAAGGATTGAAGAGCTTCTAAATTTATGTTAATTTGGTTCGAATTTTTCTCAATAGATGGAGCTAGGTTTGCTAGCTTCTAAACTTAATATCCTTTGTTTGTGGTATGTTCCGAAGGCGTCACTCTTTGTGGTATTTTTGGCAGAAGGTAATTTTACTTTCTTTTTTCTCTCTATTGGATTTGTTAAAAAGGACTTAGTGAAGTTTTTCTTATTTAAGAAAGATTTTTTTTCCCTTTATTTCAAATATTGGATAACTTCAAGCAACAAAGGGAATATTATTTGACTATTTAGTCATTTCCTTGACAGAAAATCTATCCATATTAGAATTCCAATGGCGAGTGGCACTTAGAAAAAGTTCGCCATTAGAGTTCTCTTCCATTTTATCTATTTTAACTTAATGTGTTTTAATTTGTATTAAAGCATGACTTTTGTTGTTTGATAGTATCTTAATTGGTTAGTTGACTTCAGACAACATTGTTAATACAATCACTGGATGCTGCTGCGTTGCGCGCAAAAGGTATATTTTTATCACTATTCTTTACTTCTTCTGTTTCTTCTGTATTTTCTTTTTTGTAATTAAATATACAAACTCCAAAGATGCAAGATAAAGAAACTCTTTTGTTTAAGCATAACCAATGACATTTCATAGGTAAAGTGTTGGTTCGAAGTATAAATATAGTATAGGCATACGTTCGAAGTATACAGGGTGAGATTGACCTAATCTGCCAAGCGAAAAGGCTTTGGACCGAAGATTATGCAGAGATCTTCTACCCGGTTACAATTATTGACAACAACATTGATACAGTAAAAGAGTGGAACTGAGAACAGTAAGACACGGTATAACATTGTTACGAAACAATGAGAGTTTTCTTCGATTTTCCGTATTTGTCATTAATTTACATTTGCATGATTTTCATACCCTTGTGCTTTCTGACGTCATGAGATCAACAGCTAGACTAGTATCAATTCTAATAATTTTTATTTTAAAGTTACTCGAAGTATCTTGGTTATTATAGATTACAAAATAAACAATAATTTATGTACAGAATATTATAGACGTGAGCAAAATAACACGAGGGTGTTTGAGACAGCTTCTGCAGGTAGAAATAACAGTCACTCAAAGAAACGGCTCTACTTAAAATCTATTGAAAGTTCAATAAGTCCTCATGAGCATTCGCTCATCTCGAATAAAACTCTAACAGTTCAGATACGAGAGCTATGCTCTCCTAAAACAGTTAAACAGAAGCATACAGCTTCTTAACTCTGCTTCTCTCAGCTACACAACTGGCCGCACGGGACCCAGTAATTTCTAAAACCGATCCGAAGATCCAGTACTCTAATAACGATGCTATGATCGGAAACCGATCAATAAGTGATCGCCGATCGAAAATCAACTTCCTTCCTTTCTTTTTTACCGCAGCTTAAATCCTCGTTTTCCCCGGAACAAGGTCCGCCCAACACGTGAGATTTTCCGTCCAATTCGTGAGGGCTGGCTGACAATTCGGTGATGTCCACCAATGAGGTCTTCCTTTCACCAGGCGATTGATTTATGTCCAGTGACAGTCTTAGCTATTAGAGGTCTCGTCTATGGATAGTCTCATCTCAGTTCAACTGAGAACGGACATCCATCACTCTTTCTTAATTGGGAGCTCTGAAAAGGCTTTGTGTGCCAAGTGTCACTAGATATTGAGTGAAAAAAGGTCTTTGTGCGAATTCTCCTTTGTGGAATTTTCCGACCGTCCAGATGGCTACTTTGGCGGGGCCAATTTTAGCAGCTGTTCTGGAATCTTCACAGCTTACATAAAAATAAAATGTATAAAATAAATATAAAATTTCGATTTACACCGAAATCATTTGAGTATGATGCTTGGTACATATATGTTCTCCCGAAATTTATTTAATATGTTGATTATCGGCCATCAGCATTATTGCGTAAGGATAAAAACATATTTATTTTAAGAAAAGAAAAATAATAATTACCAACTTAAATTTTAAAATGAATGACAATAAAAAATAATGTAGTATCATGTAATGCTAATGAAGAAGAAGAATCATCCTCAACATTAATATTTTGAGGAGGATTTCTTTATCTTTTCATGAATACATCATATTCAGGGTGGTTACAATTATAATATCCCTGTTCAATGCACTCTAGAAGGAGGGGATATGGATCATAAAACACTGTAGCAACCCTGTCCTATCTTTGACCGTTCGCAAATTATAGCGGATAAAATGAATATGCTCCATGTCGGAAAAAAATCCGAATTTGAAGAGTTCTTGACAGACCTACCTGCAAAATAAGTATATGTTTTGAAAGAACACAGAAAATCGTAGAAGATGACACCATTTTCATCCTTGCAAACGAATGACTAAACTTCTCTTGAACTAGAACACTGACCCAGATATCAATTTTAGTTTGCAGCAAACTTGCACTGCAAATCTGCAAGCTTGTAGCAAGTTTGACAAAACAAGAGTGCAAGTGTGAAACAAGTTTGCAGCAAGTTAACGCAAGCTTCGAAGTCACCATGGGTCGAACTTGCAGCAAGCTTGCATTGCAAACTATAGCAAAAAGAGAGTACGAACACAACCCGTTATAGAACTCGCGATCTACCGGTTCCGAAGCAGACGTGCTAACCATTCGGCGAGTTAAACTCTGAGAGGAGAAGATAGATTTCGCTAAATACATCGTTCGATTCGATTCGTATACGATTTATTTTTAACTATTTTCTGGATTTCATTAATTTTTTGAGTTTAGAATATGATTTGAAGTCAGAGAGAGAGAGCGATTTTGGCTATTAACTACGTTTCGGAAGTAGAATAAATTATGAAATTAGAGTTCAAAAGTAATTACTTTAAAATGGGACAAAATGTACAAGTTATTATTTTTCAACAAACATTGACTGTTTTTTCGGTTTAATTTTGTCTATAAACGTTAAAATTTTAACATTAAGAAAAAGGAGATATAGTTTTCTTTAAAGTGCGAGTGTTATATTTGGTAAAAAGATGGAAAATGTTTCAAAATTTTTTTTTATAAAAAAGTTAGTTTTTTTACAAATTATCATTGATTTATTGAATTAATAAAAAGAAGGACTGTCTAGGAGATGCTATTAAAAATTTGATGTTTTTTTTAAAAACAGAGACAAAGATAATTATTTCTTGGTGCTATCTTTGCATCGAGCTTGTTTAACAAACTTACAGCCAATTTGCACTGCAAGGAAGGTGGCGCTAGTTGTCACGGCGAACTTGCTACAAGTTCGCTTCAAGCTTGATGCGTCTAATTTGCGATGACAAGGTAATATCAAGTCAAAATCAAACTTGCTGCAAACTTACGTGCTATCTGGGGATATGGTTTATTGTAGGCTCTTTCGAAAACTGATGGAATGGAGAAGTTTTTGGTAAATTTGACAAATTTCAGCTAGAAAGGTGTTTGTGATATAAAATATTAAATATTTTAAGGGCAAATCATGATGTAAATTTATGTGAAAATGATTTTAAAAAATCATCTCTAACCCTTATTAACTTTTATTCCTGTAGTAACCATGCGTGGTTCCCACATTTTTTCTAGCAACAATCATTTGTTCTGATCAGATATACTTTTCATAGAACCTCGTTCTTTTAGAGTCAAAAATTTTGTTTTAATCATGATGATTAACTATTACAAACTCAGAAGAAGGAAAAAGTGAAATAAGTTTTAAAATGACTTAAAAGAAAATTTGCCATTTATTCCGGGTTTTTTTATGACTTCAACTATCTCATCAATCATCATCATGGTTTTTCTTTTAGTTCCACAGATTCTTGTTCGTCTTGAGAAACTTCTTTAAGCATTTTTTTTTAATCATTTTGTTCTCGTAAGTATATATTAAAATATTTTTGAGGTTGAGATTAATTGAAGAAAAGAAATTCATTTTGCTTATTATATAAAAAATAACATTAATTTTTTAAATTAATAATTGAAATTAGCAAATCTGAGAATTTCTCTATGGCTTGAGATAAGAAACTAAAGCATTTAGGTCTTTGTTTCACCAAAAAATTATCGTTAACTTACGCCAATCTTCTTTCCAGATTTAGGTGTTCGAACATTACTATTTCAAAATAAAAATAACAATGAATTTGATTATTTTAAAACCCAATTATTCAAACCCATAATTCCAAAGTGTTTACTAATATTTTCTTGTGATTTTCAATGTTTTTAAGAAATGTAGCTCTGATTAGAGGTGCCAAAACTGCTTACCAAGAACATTTGATAATTAATAAATATGGTGATAAGTTTATTTCCCAAGGCTTAGAAATTTTGAATAACAATATTTACTCAAGTGCTGATACAACTAAAGTACAGTAATAATAGAGTACTTTAAACTGTCTCTTATTTTAGCTTATATATTTCCGATTCCCTAAAGCACTAATTTATTTCATTTATAAGCATCAACTGTTTCCGTTTGATACATTGTAATTATTATTTTCTTTGTTGAGTGAAAACTTCTAATCGAATCACACAGTCTAAAGCGATGGAGTAATAATTATGGCTAAATAATTAAAGATTTACATTTATTAGTAATGGATCTGTCTTCAAAATATACCCAAACAATACCAAAAGCAAGGGATATATTGAAGGTTACTGAAAAAACTGTTTCTGGATATTGTGAAAGTATCATGCTAACTGATACCTCTGCCAGTCACGCAAATGCTTCAGGGTGTTGTTATCTGAATGTCTATTGAATTATTTGTCGAGTGACTACCTGGTTTTACTGCATTTGGGAATAGCTGTCACAATATATCATCCGAAGTAGAAGTAATTGGTTTTCTTACACGTTTTTAACGTGTAGAAAAACCTCAAACATTGAAACAATGAAGCCATATTTTTGGATTTTGATTTCATACATCTTTCTTAAGAACGATAATCATTTATACAGGGTATCCGAGAATTGTTGCACACGAGTCACGCAAATGCTTCAGGGTGTTGTTAGCTGAACGTCTATTGAATTATTTATCGAGTGACTACCTGGTTTTACTGCTTTTGGGAATAGCTCTCACAATATATCAACCGAAGTAGAAGTAATTGGTTTTCTTACACTCTTTTAACGTGTAGAGAAACCTCAAACATTGAAGCCATATTTTTGGCTTTTGATTGCATATGTTACCGTTGAAGTATGAAATCCGTTATTTCATAGAATACCTAGTTATTCCATGAAATAACTGATCGTGTCCGTTAAAGTGTAAAACTCTCTTGTATTTCATGGTTTAACTAGTTATTTCATGGAATAACGATCTGCAGCCCGTTAAAGTGTAAAATAATCTATATCATATATCTCGCACGAATTAAAATCGAAGAAGTACCGGATGTAGAAATATCGCTCCGGTCGGTTGCTACAGCTCAAAGTTTAGGTACTGGTCAGGGATTTAAAAAATGTTCGTGTGAAACCCAGTGTGTCAACAAAAAATGTTTTTGTTTTAGAAATAATGTTCTTTGTAATTCCAAGTGTCATTTTAGTAATCCTTGTTCTAACAAATGATTTCATTGTACGTTTCCATAAATACCATTTATACGCTGCATAAATTAGATAAATTGCTTCTTTTTCATTTTAATTGTCTATCATTAGTTTAATTTCATTTTAGATAAATTGTTTATTTTACATTTTAACTGTCTCTCATTAGTTAATTTATAGAATACCTAGTTATTTCATAGAATAACTAGTTAAAGTGTCAAATTAATAACATATTACACACTTTAACGGACACGATCAGTTATTTCATGGAATAACTAGGTATTCTATGAAATAACTGCATTATATACTTTAACGGTAACACATACATCTTTCTTAAGGAAGATAATCATTTACACAGGGTGTGCGAGAATTGTTGCACACATTTCAAAGTTAATACAAAAAACTAATAATATTTCAACTACGGATTTTTTAAATGATAGCGCTTTTCAAAAAGGCTATTTTTCCCTATAGGTCACATTCTCTTTCGGTGGTATAGGTGGTCGTAAATTACTGGAAATCAAAAATTGCTTTAGAGCCATTATCTGTTAAAATATTAAAACAGGAAGAAAAAATGAAAGCATGTCTTTGTATGGAATTTTGCGGTCTTTAATTTGTTAATTCACATGTAGTGAGAAAACTGAAGAGTTTTCGAGATATTCAAGAAAAACTAAACAAAGGAAACCAGAAAACGTGTATCTGCTTATCTTGATTGGTACCCATTGCGAATGGAAATCTGTCACCGGTGACTGACACTGAACTATCTAATTAGATGACCCCTTCACTATTAAAGCTAACCCTCCGATTCCTAAGGCCATTGAAATAAAGGGACCTCAAAATACGGGAACGTCCGAGCTCCTCTATCAAAGATAAGGGAAATTCACTTTCCCCCTCAAAAACCGTAATGACAGCTGGCATTGTCCAAATTGTAAGAAAACTCCCGTCTTCCCCAAGCACATCTGGGCGAGCCACTCTAACGAAGAAAGCACTCGCCGCGGGTGTGAAATCAATCACACTTACGGAAAGGGGGTGGAAATTTCCGAGTGACATTCGGATGTTTCGGAGGGCTATCGTCTTTTGCTTGAAGGGACGCATGGGACGGTCCCGTATCGATAGAGTTAAGAGATAGCAGAGAACGGGTCATCTAAGGGTAGTTGAATCATTATTATCTTTTATATTAATTTTTGAAATGTGTCCAACAATTCTCGGACACTCTGTATATTTGCTTCTACTGCTTTTCGGTGAGTGGCACACTTTCTGCCATACGAAAAAGTAAATACAGATACAGAATTCAGTTGCAAGCTATCTGAATTATATGCAGAATATTTAATGCAGTATCCGTTATATACTATACTTAGATATTTAAGCACTAAGGATTGCCATTCATAAAATTATATGCAGAACACATTACTCAGTGGATTAATTGTAGCTTGGTTCTTATTAAAGCGTAAAACATGCGTAATTACCAACATTACAAATCCTATCAGTTCCCGAAAATTGTAGAAAGCGTCAATTCCAAAATGACACTTAAGTCATTTTTGAATAATTTATAATAATTTTTTACAATCCACTTGATATAATCCTTGACAACCTGATGATTCTTGACAATCCACTTTTCCCTCGCCGAGTTCTTCAGAAAATTAACTCTGTGAGTTCTTATTTTCTTAATTGTTTCTATTCTAAGAGTGCTCGTCTCGAGAAGAGAAAATCATTAGCCTTTCCAGTATGCTGACGGAGAAAATTACATCCTATACATTCCACTCCACCTAGCTTTTGGATGTGTATCCTTCTTGGATGTAAGTTGCTGCAAGTATATTTATGCCCGAATAAAATACATTTTTTAAAGAGGCAATAAATATTTGTCTCCATCTATTCTTTTCTTCATAATGATTCCCTTCTTTTACGTTATTTATGACTTTATCACCATTATACATGGTAGCGAAACACCCATATTATGACAATATTTTATTTTTAAATTTAATTATTTCTGATTTAAATTATTGTGATAATATTTGTGAGGAAATATTTCTGGACTCTATGTTCTGATAGTAAGGTTTCGACTTCGGGAACGGAGGCTGCCAGTTCGAAACCGGATTCCACACAATCTGTGTCGCATATGCGGCCATAGTGGACCGTAAATATGACGTCTACCAGAGTGAAAGATTATCTTGTTGGTGTGGTGCGCAAGTTCGGATAGAGTTTTCCAGGTTCAAATGCCGTCGTCATCATCTGATGATGGCTCAAAACTACGATGTACGACCGCAGATAACCCTATTAATATATATAATCTAAACGAAACGATAAACTATGTCTAATTCAAAACATATAAACATAAAATTTGTAGAAAAAATTAACGTTTGAAAGAAAATGTAGTTTAGTTTTAGGTATATTAACGCCCAATTTTGAAGCAACGCGAGGGTTATTTTGGGACGGACCTCATAATTTTGCACCACGGTCAGATGACGAGGACGCCACCTGAACTGGCGCCCCCTCTCCAAACTTTCACGCCACACCAATTGGAGGACGTTTGGCCAATGTGTATGATTTGGCGTGAAGCAGGCCCCATACACGGCGGATCTTCAGTGGAATCAGGTATCGAGCCTGGAGCCCTCCGGCCGATACCATACCACTAGGCCACCGCGGCTTCAAGAGAAAATGTAAGCAAACCAAGCAAAAGCTATAGGTCGCAATCAAGAATCTCACAAGTTACACATAATGTCTTGTGGATGTATTTTAAAATTTACAACTATCCCTTATTTAGAATTTTTCCTCACTTTTATTCAAATTATAAGAACACAAAAAGAATATCAGAGGTTTGTTGAGTTTATTATACTAAATATATTCTGTTTATGACTATACAAGAAAATGAACAAAAATAAAGAACAAGATGAATCACTTAATATTAAAAAATCGAAAACCATCGAACTATGTATTAGACGGAATGGCACGAAAATACGGCAACTTCCAATAAAATACAAAAAATACTAGAATATGAACAAAAGACAACAAGAATAACAGAAAAACATAAAAAATAGACACATTGCATCTGTTGCGCGCAAACGCAGCAGCTTCCAGAAATGCAGTGACAAAAATGCAATATTAACTAGCAGAATAAAAAAAAACCATCAAAGAACAAAAAACAAGACTGCAGTAGATACAAAAACACAATAAAATTGAAAAAGATGAAGAATCCGTACGGAAAACGTTCTCCGTAAGGAGTCTTTATCTTTTTTTCAATTTTATTGTGTTTTTGTATCTATTGCAGTCTTGTTTTCTATCCTTTGATAGGTTGGATTCTTTACCTTTTTCCAATTTCATTGTGTTTTTGTATCTATTGCAGTCTTGTTTTCTATCCTTTGATGGGTTGGATTCTTTATGTTTTTCCGATTTTATTGCGTTTTTGTATCTGTTGCAGTCTTTTTTTGTCCTTTGATGGGTTGGATTCTTTATCTTATTTTCAATTTTATGGTGTTTTTGTATCTATTGCAGTCTTGTTTTTTGTACTTTGATGGTTTTTTTATTCTGTTAGTTAATACTGCATTCCTGGAAGGTGCTGCGCGCAAGATGCATTGTGTCTATTTTTTTTTCTGTTATTCTTGTTCTTTTTTGTTCATATTCTAGTATCTGTTTATGACCTCATATTGTGAAGATTTATTTTTATTCAGTAAGCTATAAGTAATTAGGAATAACCTAAATATTTTAGATTATTATTGAACTTCTTTGGAAAAATGATTTAATAAAAGGAAACAAAAAGTGGATTATATGATGTTAATAGGCTATTCTTAACACTTTAAATTTCTCGTGATAAATTAGTCTAAGCCCCACAAATAGGCTTATTTCAGGAGTTAAAACGATGTTTAATGCAATGTGAGGGTTTAATTTATTAATCCAGCTTCTAGTTTCTGAACTATGCAAAATCCACTGGGCTGTAAAATTATTAATTGAAATTTCATCGCAAATTTCTGTTCGCTTTTTAACTTTACAGGGCATGAACTAATGTGAGGACCTTCGTAAAATGTTAAGAAACTTTGCAATGTTACAATATAACGGCTGGATTATATAAAATGGTTTCCAAACCTATATTTTAAAAATCAAATTAGACTCAGATCACCAAATTTCGCCTAGTTGGCTGCAAAATGTGCTCCAAACTTATCTTCAATCTTTAATTATATTCGTAACTACGAAATAAATGTTTCGAAAGTTTTAGGGAAAATCAAATTTGAAACACGCATGATCCAAACTTTAGAGTACAAATAAAATAATATATATTCAATAAAAGTCGACAAAAACTAAAAAGATTTCGTACACAGGCGATGGTATCTTTGATATTACTTATAAAATTGCTTGATGGTAACAATAAATACGGCCTTTCTAAAATAGAAAGGGAAATAAATGAAATATTAACATTCCTTTAACCGTTGATTATAGTAAAATATTGAACGTCTGTTAAGATCTCATATTCATGAATTAATGAACTAAGATATGTAAGGAATTTCATTGACTACATCGATTCCATATCAATAATCGATCTGGTCCATATAAGGAATCGATAGATCGAATCTAAAATAAATCAAATCAGATCTAAAATATATCCAAGTTGCACTATTACAAATGATCAAATTTGTATTAGCGGCATTTCATATTTCCTGCGGTTTGGTAATGAAATATACCATTGCGAGATTAAATTAATTACGAGACAACAATTAATCGGTTTACAGTGAAAAATTTCCACACACATGAAGCCAAAGAAAATCGTGTTTTCGAGTTTTGACGGAAATGCTTCTGCGAAACTGCCATTAGTTACCTTATGTATTGATCGTGAAGAACACTCGGCACGAAAACGGTGTTTTGATACACTAGGATGATTTCTTGCGCAGAAAATGTTATTTTAAAGTGACAGTTCGGTTTCCCATTCCTGACAGGACGTGATTTCGAGCTTTCAGTTTCTGAAATGCCATTTGATGTTTTCTGCCTTTTTTTACCTTGGTCAGATGAACTTCCGTGAAAATACCGCAGGTAGATTCGGCAATTGGGAGTATCAATTGTTTTTCGTCAATCACAATTTTGTCAGCATTTTTGACAAAAGAAGCTTGAGAGAAGTAGAAAATTTATGTTGTTTGACAAATTCTGGTATTTTTAAAATTTTTCCACACTTTTTATTCAAATTATAAGAACACAAAATGAATATCAAATATTTGTTAGTTTTTATTCTAAATATAATCTGTTTACTTATTTAGCACTAGAAAATCCAGCAAAAATAAGAATAAAGATCACTTAATATTAAAATTCGAAAACCATCGAACTATGCTTGATATAGACAGATGGATACGGCAACTTACGTAAAATACAAAAAATAAATATGAACAAAAGACAACAGAATAACAGAAAACATAAAAAAAAAATAGACACATTGCATCTGACGCGCAAACGCAGCGGCTTCCAGAAATGCAGTGTAATAGTACAATATTAACTAGCAGAATAAAAAAAAACCATCGAAGAGTTAAAACAAGACTTTGCAATGATGCAAAAACACAATAAAATTGAAAAGATGAATCCATACGGAAGAGCGGTCTCGTAAGGGAGTCTTTATCATTTTTCAATTTTTATTTTTTTTTCTTCATCTATTACGATCTTGTTTATTCGCTGAGTTTAATTCTGTTAGTTAATAATGCAGTAATACTACATTCCCTGGAAAGATGCTGCGTTCCACGCACAGATGCATTATTAATCTATTTTTTTCTGTTTTCTGTTATTCTAATTCTTTATTCATATTCTGGCTCAATCTGTTTATAACCTCATATTGTGAGAAGATTTTTATTCAGTAAGCTGTAAGTTGTGGAATAACCTAAATATTTTTAGATTATAGTGAACTTCTTTGGAAAAATAATTTAATAAAGGGAAACTAAAAGTGGATTATATGATGTTAATAGGCTAATTCTTAACACTTTAAATTTCTCGTGATAAATTAGTCTAAGCCCCCACAAACATTTTAGGAGTTAAAACTATATTTAAGAAATGCAATGTGAGGGTTTTAATTTATTAATCCAACCTGGCTTTCTGAACATGCAAAATCCACTTGGGCTGTAAAATTATTAGTGAAATTTCATCGCCAAATTTCACTGTTCCTTTTAACTTTACAGGGCATGAACTAATGTAAAGGATCTTCGTAAAATGTTAAGAAACTTTGCAATGTTACAATGTAACGAGCTGGATTAACTCTCTGAACCCGGCTAGGCTGAGACTTCCAGTACCTCAGAAACAGGGAGTAAATTTTCGTTCACGAAAACAGAATGGGATCTCACTTTCTTTGCAAAATTCCAGAGCACGACACTTGGCCGATCAATTGTTAACAAGAAAGAGACTACTTTTCTCCCGTAAAATTCCTCAATCTTGAAACGCACAAGATCAGTCACTGTCGAATGGGGGGGGCGGTTTAGAATGGAGTTAGAGACTCAAAGGATTCAGAAATGGTTTCCAAATATTTTGAAAATCAGAATTAGACCTCAGATCACCAAAATTTCGCTTTAGTTGGTTAGCAAAATGGCTCCAAACTTATCCCTTAATTATCTGAAATAATTTCTAATCGAAATAAAATGTTTCTCCGAAAGTTTAGTGATAATCAAATTTGAACAGTTTGCATGATCCAAAACTTTTAAGGAAATAAAATAATATATCTCAAAAAAAGCCGAGAAAGACTAAAAGATTTTCGTACACAGGCGATGGATATTTGATATACTATAAAATTGTTTATGGTAAAATAAGATAATAGCTTTCTAAGAATGAGAAGGAAATAAATGATATAAAATAATGCCTTACTTAACCGTTGATTAGTAAGAAATATTGAAGTCTGTTAATATCCTCATATTCATGAATTAATGAACTAAGATATGAAGGATTTCATTGACTACACGATTCCAAATCACAAATCGATCTGGTCCACATAAGGAATCGATAGATCAATCTAAAATAAATCAAATCAGATCTAAAATATCCAAGTTGCACTATTTACAAATGATTAAATTTGTATAGCGCATTTCATATTTCCTGCGGTTTGGGAATGAACATATACCATGGAGATTAAATTAATTAGACAACATTAATCGTTTACGGTACAAATTTCCACACACATGAAGCAAATAAAATATTGTTTTCGAGTTTTGACGAAATGCTTCTTGAAACTGCCATTAGTTACCTTTTGCATTGATCGTGAAGAAAACTCGTACGAAAACGTGTTTTTTGTTACAGTAGGTTGGTTTCTTTCGCAGGAAATGTTATTTAAGTGACAGTTCGGTTTCCATTTCTGACAGGACGTGATTTCGAGCTTTCAGTTTCTGAAATGCCATTTGATGTATTCTGCCTTTTTCCTTGTCGGATGAACTTCCGTGAAAATACCGCTACGTTCGGCAATTGGGAGTATCAAATGTTTTTTTTTGTCAATCACAATTTTGTCAGCATTTTGACAAAAGAAGCGGGAAGTAGAATATGTTGTTGTTGACAACTGCTATTTTTTTAAAATTTTTTCCATTCACTTTATTCAAATTATAGAACACAAAATGAATATCAAATATTTGTTGAGTTTATTATTCTAAATATAATCTTTATGACTATATGAAAATCAACAAAATAAAGACACGAGATAGACATCCTTAATATTAAAAATTCGAAAACCATCGAACTATAAATATAGACGGAATGGTTACGAAAATGCAGCAACTTACAATAAAATATTTCAAAAATACTATAATATGAATCAAAAGACACAGAATAACAGAAAACATAAAAAAAGCACTTGATCTGTCACCAGCACTTCCAGAAGATGGTGATACAGTGCAATATTAACTGAGAGAATAAAAAAACATATGAAATCCAAAACAACTCAAAGATAAATGAACCAATAAAATTGAAAAGATGAATCATACGGAAGCGGCTACCTACAGGAGTCTTTATCATTTTCAATTTTATTGTGTTTTGATATCTATTCAGTCTTTTTTCGCTTGAGGGTTTTAATTCTGTTAGTTAATATTGCATTATTGTCACTACATTCCTGAAGGTGCTGCGTTTCCACGCACCAGATACATTGTGTCTATTTTTTCTGTTTTTCTGTTATTCTTGTTCTTTTCATATTCTAGTACTCTGTTATGACCCTCATATTGTGAAGATTTATTTTTATTCAGTAAGCTGTAAGTTATTAGGAATAACCTAAATATTTTTAGATTATGATTGAACTTCTTTGGAAAATAATTTAATAAAGGAAACAAAAGTGGATTATATGATGTTAATAGCTATTCTTAACACTTTAAATTTCTGTGATAAATTAGTCTAGCTCACAAGTAGGCTTATTTTGGAGTTAAAACTATGTTTATGCAATGTGAGGAGTTTAATTTATTAATCCAGCTTCTGGTTTTCTGAACTAGCAAAATCCACTGGGCTGTAAAATTATTAATGAAATTTCAGCGCAAATTTCTGTTCCTTTTAACTTTACAGGGCATGAACTAATGTGAGGATCTTCGTAAATGTTAAAAACTTTGCAATGTTACAATATAATCAGCTGGATTAACTCTCTAACCACTAGATGAGACAGTACCTCAGAACAGAGATTCGTTCACGAAAACAGAATGGTCCTCACTCTTTACAGAATTCCAAGAGCAGACACCCAAATCGATCAATTGTTAACAAAGAAGGAACTACTTTCTTATAAAATTCCTCAATCACGAAACTGCCTCAGTCACTGTCAATGGGGCGGTTTAGAGGGAGGTTGTCAAGAGTTAAAATCAAACCTATTTTAAAATCATTAGACTCAATCACCAAATTTGCCTAGTTGGCTGCAAAATGTCCAAACTATACAATCTTTAATTATATTCACACTACGAAATAAATGTTTCGAAAGTTTTAGTATAATCAAATTTGAAACACGCATGATCCAAACTTTAGAGAGAAAAATAAATAATATATATTCAAAAAAAGCCGAGAAAAACTAAAAGATTTCAGTACAGGCGATAGTATCATTGATATTACTTATAAAATCAGCAGTAGTAACAATAAATCACGGCCTTCTAGAATGGAAGGAAATAAATGAAATATTAACATTCACTTTAATCGGATTGTAGTAAAATATTGAACGTTTGTTAATATGTCATATCATGAATGACTACATGACATAGTATGAAATTTCATTGACTACATCGATTCCATATCAAGAAATCGATCTAGTCCATACAGAGATCGATAGATCGAATCTAAAATAAATCAAATCAGATCTAAAATATATCCAAATTCGCAATATTCAAAATGATTAAATTTGTATTAGCGACATTTCATTTGTTGCTTACTTGTGGTTTTAGGGAATGAAATATACCATTGCGAATTAATTAATTACGAGGGCAAATCTCAATTCGTTTACAGTGACAAATTTCCACACACATGAAGCCAAAGAAAAATTCTTGTTTCAGTTTTGGTGAAATGCTTCTGCGCGAAATACCTGTGATGTATTGGATCGTGAAGAGAACACTTGATCACTGAAAACGGTGTTTTGATACAAGTAGGATGTTTCTTGTCGCAGAAAATGTTATTTTTAGTGACAGTTCGTTTCCCATCGACTGGACGTGATTTCAGCTTTCAGTTTCTAGAAATGCCATT
Organism: Araneus ventricosus; assembly: GCA_013235015.1. NCBI lineage: Eukaryota > Metazoa > Arthropoda > Arachnida > Araneae > Araneidae > Araneus > Araneus ventricosus. The sequence continues at coordinate 5,373 of BGPR01006013.1, read as the reverse complement.
TGATGTTTTCTGCCTTTTCACTTGGTCAGATGAACTTGTGAAAATATCCGCTTCGCGATAGATTCGGCAATTGGAGAGTATCAATTGTTTTCTCAATCCACAATTTTGTCAGCATTTTGACAAAGAAGCGAGACAGTATAAAATTTCCTGTTGTTCGACAAATTCTGCTATTTTTTAACATCAATGTTGATTCAGGTTCTCTTTGGAAAGAAACTTTAGATGTTATGGATGAAACAATTATTCATTACAACTATGGAGATATCTTAAAATCCATACTAATACTGAGGTAACTAACATGGATCTCATACAAATTTCGATTTTAACTCTAGTCTTGACTATAATACAAATACATGGAAGTTAGAAATCGTATTTTACTTTATTAATTATCATTATTGATCCATAACTTGACAATGTCGCAAAACGAAAGAGGGAAAATTAACCATAATGATAAGAACAGATACCTGACATGATAAGCCACGTTGTTGTCTCTCTCGGTTTCTTTCGTCCAGGGTGAGTGTTGACTTTTATGCCTGTTCGAAGCAGCATTAAAAAGAGAGAAACAAAGATTTCCCAGATACCTGTACGCTGACTTGTCCGCAGCTTCATAATCAATGGGCTTATTAAAAAATCCTCTGGCAAGCAATCTACACTTCTCTATCTATAAATGGTTACCTTTCTCGATCCAGCTAGAACGATTCATTGTCACTCGTTTCTCTGCCAGCTTATGTAGAATCAGGGGTGGCGCCAGAGGGGGACCCGGGGGTTGTTGTTCCCCCCTGTCGGGGAAAATTTTTGTATACCGTCTCGGAAAATTTTTCTACGCAGTATTCAACCGTAGTTGATAAATAATAATCTGGCGAAAATTTAAGACCAATTTCATCACATTCGTCCCCCTCATACAGCAGGTCGTGCGCTCCTGTCGGGAGACCGTGCCCCCCGTCGGGCAAACTCTAGCGCCATTCCTGTGCAGAATTGGCTAAACCAGTGTTTCCCAAAGTGGGTCCCTAGCCCCACAGGGAGGGGGGCAATTCAAAAATGGAAGAAAAAGAGAAAGAAATAGGTTGGATATAACACAACGGGGATACTTGAGATCAAAGTTAACTAAATTGGAGACAAACATAAAAACTCTTAGCAACAAGCATCAAGCTCAAGTATCCAATAAATTTAAATGATAAATAATTACTAATAGTTTAAAAATGTAGAAAATCTTTCATTAAAATTATTTCGTACTTGAATTTCAGTTCTCTATTATATTGTTACAAACATGGAAAGTCGCTTCCCAGCAATGTTAGTCTTATGGTTGGGAAGATAATTTTACAGGGGTCAGTATGAGATGACCGACAGCGGCCACGTTTGGATTCCTGACCTTGGCTACCATCTTGGCGACTTGGCGACGAAATATGGGATCGCAAAGATGCTGGAATCTTCTCGATATCTCTATTAGCAGAGGAGATCGGCCTGCCGCGGAAGACTATATAAGGAGAGCGCTTGAATGACGGAGGGAATGTTGATCGACTGGGATGGCCTTGGAGTTCTGTCCGCTGTGCGAGCTAGTAAGCTGTTAGACGCCGAGTGGTATTGAGTATTAGCAATGTTTTTCCACTGGAGCGACTTTAGAGTTTCGTCTGCAGTGCGAGCTAGGAAGCTGGTGAGCTGAGCGCTATTGAAAGTGCAGTTATTGTCGTTACTAGTTATTTTCTGATTGTTTGTGTTGCTAAATATCAAAGTGCTGAACTATTATTACCTGTGAATTGTTGTCTGTTTACATTGGTAAACTGTGCAATGTCTATTGTTTCCTGTTACCTGTGTTACGTGTTTTTCCTGCACATTTGTGAATAAACCTTCAGTCTCCATCATCCTGCGTGTTGGAATGCTTACACCATACACCCAGAAAGACTTTTGTAACAATATGTTTTGAAAATTTACTTACTGTGTTTCCCAACGATTTGCTAGTGGTTTCTTCTTAAAACCTATCATTTAAGTTTCTTAAGTGAACAATTCAATTTTTGAGTCTTGAAAATTATGTATATGATTCATAGGGGGCATAAGAATTTGAGAAAGGCTTATGTGGGGCATGGCACAAAAACAGCTGGGAAACACCGGTCTAAACTGCCTTCTCTGCCCTGTGCAATGCAGAGAATATTCCTCCAATCATTCTTGTATACATTATCTAACCCTGTTGTTCTGTTTCCATTTACTATGCACATATAAAGTTCGGGTCAATACGACCTGAGCACTAAATACTAAGTACAGAAGCCTATGTTCTCCATGCTTTCAATATGCCATGCTCATATGTGTGTAAAACGAAAAGATGAATTAGAGTATTATGTTTAGAGGTAAATAAGTTTTGATAAGTATACAATGCTCATAGGTGTGTAAAATGAAAAGATGAATTAGAATATTATATTTAGAGGTGAATAAGTTCTGTATAAGTATACCATGCTCACACGTGTGTAAAATGAAAAGATGAATTAGAATATTATGTTTAGAGGTAAATAAGTTCTGTATAAGTATACCATGCTCATACGTGTGTAAAATGAAAAGCTGAATTAGAATATTATGTTTAGAAGTAAATAAGTTTTGTTTTAACAGAATAAACTTGATAGGATTTGAAAAATAATACAATGAATATGTAAATATAAGCATATCTGTGTAAAATGAAAAGATGAATTAGAATTTTTTTTAATTTTACCTCCTTTTTATTTATAATTCAGAAAAAAATATGATTCATATTGCTTGCGATAAGTGTTTTAGAATCCTAGCACAATTTTCATTGCTTGATTGACAAGAAATGCATTGGACAAGTTTATTGCTCAATTGTAAATTAACAGTGGATGTTAATGATAAATCAATTTTCCATTTATCCTATATACTTTTGGCTAAATTACGTGACTCGTTATTTATTTAGAAATGTTGTTTTTCCTGAATATATGAAGCAATTAATAATTTGTCTAGTTCTTCTAAAAACACCCTTTTCGTTAATTTGTTTTCATTCCATTCATATTTATTGATGCCCACAGAATAATTGTATTATAAGCAGAACTATCCAGCATATTATAAAATATTACCATAGGCCATCGAATTTTTTTCCTTTCACAAATATATGTATTCAAAAGCTGATCACGAGTATCCACAGCTCTTTTACTGGCAAATGTGCTCTAATACCATTTTCGTATTATATCAAGTCAGTAACTAATTTATTTATCATAAGAATGATGATCCATTCTTTTCCATATAACTTTCGTCTTCAATAATTATCATTTTTGATGATATCATTATGGATTGTGGACCTGAATATAATTTCAATCGCACTTTTTCAACCCTTATTCTTGATGTTGAATATCTAGTTTTGCTTGGAATTGTTTTCATAGAAGAAGAATTCAGGCAGCCAGAACGTGGAGGCGGATCCAATGACCAGTTTATATCTTCATGTTTCGACTGAATATGCTGCTCATTATGAACAGTTTGAGTAACAATATTGCCATCATAATCAGAATTTTCACTTTCCTCACTTATATGATTTTCATGTTTCAGAAACTTCTTCCACTATCAAGTGCTTCCATGAGCTGAGCTACTTCAGTGTCACTCGAATATACGCGAATCTCTATTATTTATTTTTACCTCGTTCTCATAGATATTCCTCTATGTATGCTGTGTCCTCATACTAGTCACAACAGGTGAAGTGATTCGATACTGCATCCCACAAACCTAATGGATATATCGTATCATGTGACCTAGCTATCGCTGTCTCTCGCCTTGACTGAACTTGTCTGCATATGTAAAACACATTAGATGACTTTTCAGGAGTTTATTTGTGTTGTTCCCTGTTTTATCCTAATATTTCGTGTAAGTTTTTCATATAATTAAGAGAAAAGAGAACCGGGTCATATTGCCCGAAGTATACATAAATACAATTTCAAAAAATAGACAGAAAATATATAAATAAAAGAAAATCCTTTTTAGAGAAATAACATATCATGCTCACTTACAAAGTCACGAAGTACCTGTAAAATATCTCTATACCGCTTTTTTTATAAGAATTTGAAAACGTTTCGGGTCAAGGAGACCTGAAGAGAATCTTATTTTGAAATTAAATGACGCATTCTTATAAAAATTTTATCTTAAAATGTGACTTATATTTAAAAAAAACAGTGGAGTATTTTAGTATAAAAATTAGTATTATGAATTTAAATAAAATTTGACTATTATATAAGGACCGAAATCGGAGGTTTAAGCAAGAAACAAACGCGTCTGATTTCAGACATAAATTGTAGCTTACTTTATGTATATAAGAATTTCATGATTTTTTTGCCAAAAGTAAATGTATTGGATGCTCCTGAATAATTTAAAATTTCAGTCTTTCAGAATTCCCAGAAATTGATATCTATTATAATAATGCATGGGAGTTTCTGTTTAAAGGTTAGCGTAAAAGGAATAAGAAAAATGTACAGAATCAAGAACTAATATATACATTAAACTATCTTTCAAAAAATTATATCTGAAGATATTGTTTTATTCTGCAGTAACAAATAGAATATAAATAAAGACAAACTTTTATTTATAAATAAAAGAAATTTAAATTAAAAGAAAACAAATTAAAAGAAAACAATGATAAAATGAAAAATAATGAAAACAATAGACGTTTTTGCGTGCAAACGCAGCAGCAAAAAGTAATTGCTTCAACAGAAATTTTTTTAAAAAAATACAACCAGAACTATAGAGAAACCAAAATTTACCAATACTTAGAACAATTTGTTAAGAAATTATTCAAAATGAAAAGGAACTAAAATGGCTCACTCATCAGAAACCACACGCCATTTTTAGTTCAAAAAGGAACAAGATTTTCTGTGGAAAGGAACGACAAAAAGTCAAAATTTATTCCTTCCTGTGGTCTGAATCTTGTCCGGCCACCAAATAAAGAACATAAATCCAAAATTTTTTTTCTTTTTAAATCCATAATCAAAAGAAAGAGATAAAAATTTACCTACTTTCAGAAGCAAGCCAAGCAGAAAAGTGACGCAATAGATACAAAACAATCAACGATCTAGAAGCTATCCAGTCGCTCCATCTATGAATAAAAATTTGAACTATTTCTCAGGAGAACAAAAACTAATTTTTAAAAAATCAAGTTTTAAGGAAACAAAAAGGGAATCCGTTATCCTTTAAGTTATTATTTAAATTACCTAGGGCTTTGACTAAAGAAGAGTGGTTATTACAGATGTGTTTAATCCTATTAATTTGAGAATAAATAGAGTTCTTAATAATTTTAAAATCAAGATTTGTCTGAAAGTTGCAAAGCGAAATAGCCTTAAAATTAAATTCCCTTCTTTTGTCATATATTCCAACCAAAATATCTGAATTCCCGATTTCAAT
>BGPR01006012.1:0-85713 GCA_013235015.1 Araneus ventricosus | reverse complement strand
CAAGCTGCAACCTCTAGATCAGGGGATAATAAGAAGTTTTAAAGTTTTTTACAGGAAGGAACTTGTAAAGAAGGCTTTGGATTCAATTGATAAAAATTAGAAAATGAAACCGTTTAATATTCTTGATAGTATGAGGATGGCACACAAAGCCTGGATGAATGCTACACAAAAACAATCAAAAACTGTTTTGAAAAAGCTGGTTTTTCTAGTGTGGAAAGTGAACCAGATGAGGAGCAGAAACTCCACACAGAAATACGGCAGTGTGAAGAATGGGAGAAGATTTCAAAAATCCTCAACCTTTCTAAAACGACAACGTTTGAAATATTTAGGGAGTTCGACTCGGAGGTTCAAGTGTGTAGACTGTGGACTGATGATGAGATCGTTTCTCAAACAATTTCTTCGCCGTCGAGAAATGAGGAAGAGATGGATGTTCCAGCAGAACCAAACGTTACTGCGGCTCAAGCTATAGATGCTGTTCACATACTCCGAAGCTTCATTGAATGTTCAGAAACCGTGGAAAAAGAGGACTTCGCAGCTATTTTTCGGATTGAAAACTTGGTAGAAAAGCAATTTGAAAAAAGGTGTTGCCAGGTCACTATGCTGGACTTGTTCTAAGAAATTCTAAGTGGTAGTAAGTTGTTATAAATACCATTCTGCTTTTTAAAAAATTATACTTTTATGTAAATTAATATCACTGCTATGAATTAATATGCAAATTATTGCTGTATATGTGTATGCATTTAACTCTATGTGCCTCTAATATTTAACAATATATCCCTTACCTTGTACAATTAAGTGCAATTTTTAATGCTTAGGAGGATAACCTCGTTATGTCGAATTTTTTTCTGGGTCCTTTCGATTTCGAGATATCGATAGTTTACTGTATTCTATACACCAACAACTCATTTAAGTCTGATTTTAAACATAATAAATTTATGAATCAATTAAAATTTATGTGAATTATAAAATTTATAGCATTTTAAACTAAATTTACTTTATAAACATTTAGGGCCATTTTTTTCAAGTAGCATTTCCTATTATAACCATAGTCGAAAGATATTATTTTCAGATTAATATGGGATTTCATTTCAAAATATACGACATGCACAAAAACAAATAATGCATAAATAAATCAAATCTATGAATAAATCAAATTTACAACTTAAACTTTGCAAAGTAATACTGAAAATTTTAAAGTGAATATTTCTTTGTAAAATATCCTATATTCAATATAAATACCTTAATTTTAAAAATTTAATATGGACACTGCAAAATTGGTTTCAAATCAAAACCACTTTAAAAATTTTCAAATCTAATTTTATATCAATTTATGATCAATCACAAAATATAAATCAACTCTTAATTAATCGTATTTTTCAGAAATTACTGAATCGTATATTTCACACGCAACTGAAAATCAATTTTTCAAATGTAAAATAGAATAAGATATTATAAGAACAAATTTCATATTGAATGTTTGCAGTTGTAAACCATTATTTGTATTCATTTAGCATGCTTTTTGTTATTTATTCGTGAACTTCGAAATTTAATGTTGAATCACACATATTTATGCCATTCTTGAAGAAAACCGAAACAAAAACCTAAAACAAAATGAAGATTTGAAGCACAATATGGATATTCTTTTAGAATTTTGAGAATTAAATCGTTTTTTTCTTCATCTATATTAGAAGATAACATCAAACCGAACCAAAGCACTGACAATAATAAATTCTTTTTCTTTTGATGAAATTTGTAGTATCCTTAAAACAGAATCAATTACAAATGTTGCTAACAAAGGTCGAAACAAAACATTTTTTTCATGTTATTTCTTGGAGAATTTGTTTTCTGTAGCCGAGATTACACATGTTGAAGATAAAATGCATTAGCAGAAGGAATAATTTTGAAGACATCCTCCCAACATTTCTTAAATTTGAAATAGCGGAAAATAGATTCGAAAGATCCACGGGGTCCACAAACAGCAGGGACTTGAAATCCTGGCATCTTTTATAATATCATTGTTACTGCGAGGTATAAAAGTGTGATTCCAAAACAGACAGCAGTCGTTGACGAAGGATGAACTGTTTCTTTATTCGGTTCCTAAGCTTCAGCTTATTAGGGTATAATTTAGAATAATATCAAGCCATGATTAAAAATATAAACGCAAAGCGCGGCCACAGGCTACAAGAATAAAACAGCCACCCCGCAAACAGGCGTCTGGTATGAAGGTTACATGAAAATAAAATGAGAGAGAAGCACAATCGCAGCGAGATTAAGTAGTATTGGAAAAAAGGGGAATTCCCGAACGTTAGACGGGTTGAAAATGGATTTCAGCCAGTTAAAGTGACAGTTAATTGTGTGTTGGAGCTTAAGGAGAAATAATATTTCGAATTAAATATTTTAGTAGCGTTTTTTAAAATTAGGAACGTCTTAATTTATTATATATATTTCAAATTTTAACGATTACAATAAAGGCCTAGATATTTTTCATATGTCCTGATTTTTAAGATTAAGTATTTACTACGTTCACATTTTTAATATCTTTTAATTGTTTTAAAATTGAGTGTAAACAAATTTTTAAATCATTATTTGTACTTTTTTTATGATTTATATCCAAAACATTTAATTTTTTGTGGTCTATTAATTTTTCAGCAATTTCAGTTTCATTTTTTACCTGGTGTTCAGTTTATATCAGCCAACATGGCAACTTTAGTTCTTTCTGTATTGTGCATTTTCTAAAGGTAAATAAATAAAATTCATCAAATTTATACTGTTCCTTTCCCTCAAAGTTGATTGAGGAAAGTATTTCAAACTCTAGATTATGGTAGCATTTCATTCGATTAATTATAGGATCATGAGGCCTGTTTATTTGCTTTTTTTCTTCTTGCTGTTGTGTTTATGCACTTCCCTAATTAAAAGTCTTTCTGTTATTTTAAAATTTTAAGGGTCCAGAGGAATAATGACGAGAATTAAATTTTTATTAATTTTGTAGTGAACAATTAGCAGAGCTTCCAGTCACCTCGACATGTAGCAAAAAAATATTAAACAATAGTAACAAAAATATGTTTATTTTAATTAACTTTAAGGCAATACAACTATTCACGAATAGTTCACAATTTATTTAAAAGACGATTGTGGCATATTTATATCCCCACTATTTAAAAAAAAGGAGATTGTATGCGCGCTCTGCAGAGGAGACCGTTGAAACTAAATTAACGAAATGGGCATAAACAAACTTTTGTAGGGTGTGAAATATGTATATCAGGACTATTTTTTAAAAATTTAAATTAAAAAATTCAATGAATTTGGTTGTTTACCTGAATAACTTCGGACAATATTAAACAACAAAAATTATTTTTACACCAAAAACAAATTCTGTTTTATTTCTTCTATATTACAAATTTAGTTGCCGTAAATTTATTTTCTGAAAACTTTCACACTATTTTTCCCATTTTTCAAATATTTAATTTGAGCGAATCTATGGGAATTTTATAGACCTCCGACAATTTCAAAGATATATCAGAAAACTTCATTCCTTCAATTAATGACTTAACTGAAACATGAAGATCAGGTAAAACATCATCGTTCTTTGCCAACAGTCATCAAATGATAAGAAATTCGATTAAAACTTCCATCTACTAACTCAAAGTAATAAATGTTGAATTCATATCCTATTTTGTAAAAAAAAATTACACACAAATATATGGCTTTAAAATAGTGATAAAACTTTTATAAACACTTTAGTGCATATCCATATGTTTGGGTTATGTTTTCAAATTCCTTTCATGAGCGATGAAACTTCAAAATCAGAAAAAATATAAAATTTCGTCGTATTTGCACCAGTATGTTCAATTAATTAGGATAAATACAGACTAATCATTTACTGTCAACAACGATAAGAAACTGGCAGATTTTCTCTGTTGGAGACCAGCCCTGTCCTCTTCTTACGAAAAAGAAAGGATTGTCTAATTTTCATTCCGTTCTGGTTGTTTCACCTTGAGACTTTGGAAAATTTAAAGGTCAGAAATTGGATAGAAAATTATATCTATTATATCAGTGTCAGACTAAACTCGGAAACAACTGATCCAAATCACTTTGTGGAACTCCATTTTATAAAGAGAAGAACACAAATTACTTTTTAAATGTTTCAGAAAATAAGTGATGTCCGATCATGTCCAAATGACTAGGAGTTTCCAACCTTTATGGAACATGATTCTACTAGAGAAGAGTTGATTATTCAAACACCCAGTTGAAGAACAATTTATCTTAACCTCGATATATAAAAAATTATCTTCAGTGTAATATCTTTTATCTGAAGCATTTAATGATAAATATTTTTTATCTTAATCACATGTTATAAGCAGCTAGTTGGGCGCGAATTCCTACCATAGTTTCAGAAAATATTCAATGTAAATTAAAGAACATTTCGAAATGCTTCTCTCTGCGGCTCAGAATAGTTCCATTCAGAGCTGGAGAGCCTACTGCATTTGGCTAAACGACATATGAAAAGTGTAAAATGACATTTCTATTTCATTATATTGCTATATAGCTCACTTCCCATCCCTAATCACTGAAAAATATACAGTGTGAGTCGCTACCAGTGTGGCAAACTTCACAGGTGTTGTAGATGGAAGAAAGTCTAATCGGAGTCACATAGCAGTGGAGGGTCCGAAATAAATTCGCCATGCGGTAGAGAGCGTTGAACGGGAGGTTACGTGAACAGTGATCGCGCTGATAGTCAGCATCGGCGAACCAGGTTCCAAGGCAGTAGGATGAGTATTAAAGAATTGAAATGACCGACATGGACCTCATGCATGGAGCTGCTGTATATAAAGGGTGCACCGCTGTGGGATTATACGAGAAATATTTCCTGAGCAGCACTTTTTTCTCAAACGTTGCGCCGCTCATTGTTGTTCCAGCACGATGCGGCTTCCTACACTAAACGAATAACGTCCTCCAATACCTAAACGTTACATTTGGAACGCATTGGGTATGTCGTGGTGGTCCGATTCATTGCCTTGCTATATCCTGACCTGACCTAGTGCTTGAACTTCTTCGCTGGGGTCAAATGAGAGACAGTGGTGTCAAGACCCCATTAAATCAGTTGAAGACGCCGCTGTTTGCATCTCCGTGTACCGGGGAATGTGGAGCATTCCTGGAATTTCCAAGAACTTCAAGATTCATGCGGCTCCGATGTGAAACTTGTAACTGATTCTGTTTGAAATTTCAGCACTTTCTATAGCATGTAGCTTTCAGCAATAAAACTTTCATAAAATGATTTCTGTTACATTAACTTGATGCTTTTTCTGATCTTCTAATTTGTTTCTCTTAACCGTAGGTCACCATTAAAGAGAGCAATTCGGGCCATTACAATTTAGGGGATAAGTCTTATTTGTGCCCGCTACATCCCCCTGTAAGTTTGTCGCACTGGCAGCGAATCACTGTGTATAAATGGACTCATACTCGATAAATTCTCACTTTCAGTTGTTCTCTTCATAATGAAACATTAGGGACATTTGAATACATACCTCTTGTTTCGTTAATACTGTTAATAATGGAATGATTACTCTAAGAAACTGAGAGTTCTCCGTCGCATTCAGCATGTCTGTTCCATCATACGAAGCACAACTGTTGAATAATTCAACATACTTGGAAACGTCATATCTTCTCAGTTAACAGGTAAAGTTAATTTTTCAGCAATCCCAGGCCGAAAGATTAAATACTCCCTCCCTTTCGTTCGACCTAATACGAAAACTAGATACCCTACACGTCACTTCTTTCTTAAATCACTTTAATATTACAGAACTTTCAGTCGTTGACCTGACGCCTTTTGCTAAAATTCATTGGATGGCATTTATTATTCATTTAACTCACCGGTCAGAAGCAGTAAATAAATTTCAAATTTCATTCTGCTGTGTTATAGATTCGATCTCGTCATACAGGTGCATTATTTTTAGAATAGATTGGACGTAAGATTGAGAAACTAGTTGGACGCGTGAGGTTATTTTAGCTTGTAAGCCGTTGTTTTCATAAAATATGTCAATTGAAGGGTTCCAGTTTCGATGGATTGAAGGACACTCAGTCCGATGGTTCCTGAGCAACTAATCGTGATGCAAATATAATAAAAGAGTTATATCCAGGTTATATATGAATTTTGAATATATTTGTAATGAGAATTTTATGGTAATAGTTCCTTAGGGAATTGGAGTAGCCTATGTGACGTATCTCAGAAAATTAATATTGAATATTAAACTTAGAGAAGGAAATACTCTCTTAATATACTGGTATTTGTTTGCAGATTCTTAGACATGTATGTAGAAATAGAGTGGAAAAATATGTTTCATTTATAAAAAAGTTTAAGTTCAGTTTCAAAAAGTACTTCCAATCTAATTACAATATCTTAATATTTTAAATCTTGAGAAATATATGAATTTTTTACGAGTCCTGATACATTTATATTTCCAGTTCTAATTTTACTGAAATATCATCGATATTATTTTCTAGTATAAAAAATACACAAAGAAAAGTGATAATTGTCAAAAAATGTGAAAATAATGTTTTATTGAATCTTCACATTTTAACCCACCCTGACATACAAATATGGATTTCTGATATTATCTCAGTCTCTCTTTTCTTAATTGATATAACTAAAAACGTTTGTGTGCTAAACGATTTAAATTTAGTCTTTTGTGTTTTTTTAAACATTTTGGATAAATAAATTCCTTCAGATGGGTATGTCTCTGTGCGTTTTGGTGTATGCATGTAAAATTTTCATATGGTTTCATCACCAAAATTGTAGATCTGTATCGAAACTTGAACGAAATTGGGCAAAAGATTGATTTTTTTTTCTTTATTTTCGTGAGAAAATGAATGTAATAAATCAGAAATCACAGAAACTTAAAGTAATGAATTGTTGAATGAAATCTCATTCAACTTTTGCACTAAATTTGTCAAAGAAAAGAGATACCGTTAAAAAATGAAAACGCATTTCTCTTCACTACAAGACAGAGCTAAGCATAATATCCACAATGGTTCCGAATTGTACGAGAATATAGAAGAGAAATATTTCGGCATTTTCTATTAGTGAAAGATTAAAGTCTAAATCTGTGCAAAATAATCGATGCAAAATAAATTATTCGAATTATTTTGCAATAATATAAATGCATTATCCACCTTCAATTTCTACGCGAGACAAATGAATAAAGAAAATGAGATTCCTTACATAACTTAAATTCTTTCATGTATTTTTAAAGGAAATTACTTTTCTCTCACATAGGAATGTTTTAAAAAACACCTTAGAAATAAAATAAAATTATTATCGAAGCTATTAAAAGTTAATAGAGTGTCGTTCTGGTTTTCAATCCGCTGCAGATTAATAAAGTATGCACGAGTTATTAGAAAATATTTTACTTTAATGTTCTATTTGCTTAGTAAAGCTACCTGCGCGATAAAATATATTTTAAACCAAGTCATCTCAAACACGTTACAAATGTGTTTTTTTATAAATTGAACTCCTGGGAATGAAGCAAAACTGAGATTTTGATCGAGCTAAGATATTGTTTCAATAATTTCCCATGAGAAAAAATGTGTTATACTAAACGATATCTCGTCACTCAGTAACAAACAAAACAACCTATTTCAATTCTTTGAAATGTCAAAGTGGAAGAAAATACTCAATTTTCTCAACCAATAATGCATATTTCTGAAATTTTTTCTCATCTGGTAGGAACTTGTAGTTTCACGTTTATATCAGATGTTTACAAAATCAGACATATTCGTTATTGGTTGCTAAAAATTGAGTATTTTCTTCCTCTTTCACTTTTAAAAACTTCAGATAGGTGGTTCTTGTTTGTCAAGCGACGATCTGAAGAATTCAAAATTTATTTCGTTACACTTTTGTTATCACCTCGTTGCTGCTTACAGGTATTTTATTTTATTATTATAGAGTAATTCTGTATTTTAGTAGTAAGCTAAGACGCTTTTTTCTGAATGATCTTCTGAGCTTGAACAGAATTTTAGGATGTTTGTCGAATTATATTTCGATTTTGAAGCCAAAATTTTACTTTGAATATTACATTAAGGAAAAAAATTCTTCGTTTCCTTTTTGGCGGGCTGTGAAGTCATCTGCTCTTATTCCACATAGATACAGATGTGGGGGAAAGTTGCCGAATTTTAAATGGTATCGTAATTTCAAATCTATTAAATATATACATAAAATAGACAAATTATGTCATAAGATGCAAATTCGTTGTTTGGAGATTTGAAGTATTAAGAGAAAACGCTACATTGTTAAGTTGCAGAGCAAGGGTTTAGATTTAAATATAATCAATTAATTAGTTTAAGAAAAGACTATTAGACCTTACTCTATTTTTAAGAAAATAACTAGTTATGCTATTTTACTTTCAGATACGAAACTTGTTAGGCTACAATTTACTATAGTAACTTTAATAAAGATGATTAAATATTCAAATGCAGTAGAACCCCGCTAATACGAACCCCGCTAATCCGAAATTCCGGTTCATCCGAGCCGATTTTACTTTCGAAAATTATATGTAATTGAAAAGTTCACTTAAAAGATTTAAATATACATACTAAAAAAAAGGAAGTACATTTTCAGCATGCATAATTTTGTACACATTGAACAAACTAATGCTATTCGCCGTAAGATAAGGTCACTTCATACAGGAGCACATCAATTATTCTAATGAAAAGGGGATATATATTCTCTTTCGATTGCTTTTGAATAAACGAATTAAAGAGATAGTGGTACTGAGTACTTAACTCCCAATTTTTTAGCATACATCTTTTTCTTTTCTATTTTTATCAGAATTTCGGTTAATCCGATATTTTTGTAATCCGAAAAGGCACCGGTCCTAATTAGTTCTGATTAGCGGGGTTCTACTGTACTCAGTTGTTCGGAACGAATAACAAATATCTCTTAATATTTTTTCACAAGATGTGAAAAAATATATAAAATCATATTTTAAAATATTCAGAAATATCCGTAATAAGTTCCGAAAAATTGAGTATTTCCGTTTCTTTTGAAATTTGAAAAAAATTCGTAAAGGTGGTGTTGCTTGTTAAGCAATGAAATATTATATGTAAAAATTTATTTAAAAAACAGTTGTAGCATAATTGTGTGTGCGCTCTGCAGAGCAAACCGTTGGGCCTAGAGCTAAGATATTTGGAATAAACAAACTTTCAGGGCGGGAAATGTGTACTTTGGGGGAATTTTTTTGAAATTTTAATTAATTAAAAATTAAGAAAATTTGATGTTTTTCCTTCATAACTTCGGACATTTTTATACCATAACAATTTATTTTTTCAACGTCAAAAATTTCAAACATTTTTCTTTTCTATGATACCAGTTTAGTTGTGCAATTGTTTTTCTAAAATCTTAACATCGTTTTCCCCAGTTGATCAAAATTTGAAATGCAAGATTCTGAGAGAATTTTCTTGTCCTACCGAATTTCAAATAGATATCATAAAACTACATTTATTCAACAAATAGAAACAAACGCTGAAACCTGAAAATGTAAAAAAAAAAGATAAACGTATCGTTTTTTCCCTGGAACCTAGAAATGATGACAACTTTAATTTTCGTTTACCAACTCAGACATAAAAGGCCAAGCTATAAATTAAAGAAACCCGTTCCAAGCTGGAATTCTTTTGTCTCTGCAAGTTTAATAAATAATATATATACAGGAGTTTTGTATTAATATAGTGGTAAAAATTTATAAATACGTTCGTGCGAGATGAAATGTTTCTTTTTTTTCCTGTGTCCTTTAATGGACGATGAAAACTTTAAATCAGAGGCAAATGAAGTCTTGCCATTTTTATACTGGACCCTTCATGTTATGTCTTATGTACACTCAAAAATAAAGTACAATCCCTGTTAACCGAAAAAGTGTGGTAGCCATTCCAGATAAATATTTTTTTCGGTTAAGTCCTGAACATTAGAGCTTCCCTTTCTTTCCAATCGCCAACCGAACCTGCTATCCAGCCAACGACTAATCACCTATGATGCCAATGGTCAATTTCGACCGTGGGATAGTTTCTGGATGTTCTAACCACAAGCGCTATGCAGGTGTATCCTGAAAGTACACCCCTAATCTACTGATAGACGGTTCGCATACAATGTTTGACATTTTTTTATCCTGTGTATTGCCAAGGACCTCAGTTTCGAAGGTGGTATTTTTTCTAATGTAATTTTAATGACCACTGTTTGTGGCTGGCTTGCAGTTTGCGGTCTGAGTGAAAAGTAGTTTACTCTATTCTCGTGGGAAAACGTCCTCGAGGGAAGGGAGAACATCACAACCATCTAAAAAATAGAATAAATATTTTTTTCTACGATACCAATTTAATTGCCTTACATATTGTTTTTGAAACTTTAGAATCATTTTATCCAGTTTCCCGATATTTCAAATGCAAGTTTCTGTGGGAAATTTTTCCTTCTATCCGAATTTCGAATAGATGTCATAGAACTTCATCCATTCAACTAATAGATGGAGCTGAAAACTGAAGATCAGAAAAAAAAATCGAACATCATCATTATTTCTCTTTTGAGATATTCATTTAGCCAATTGTTCGACGCTTTTAGCTCGACGAAAAATCCATGTATCCTGATGAAAAATGAGTCAACTTATGAAATTCCCTGTTCTTTCACAATGTGGGCTTTTCTTGCATGTAGGTCAATCAAAAACGTTTCAAATTCGGATTTTTAACGACTTGTAGCATATTTATTTTATCCGCCATAATATGCAAAAGGTTACATCGGAAAAAGTTGCTATAATGTTTCATAATCTACATGGGATCTTCAATCGCAAATAATACAAATAAAACTAATAAATTAAAATATCAGAAACAAATTCACAAAACTAACCTTGTAGTTTTGAACTGCCATTTTCTCAAAGTTAAAGTGATGTAAAAAACGTTTCTGTAAGGTAATATATTCCGAAATTATTGAAAAAACCAGAGATTCAAGAATTCGATAATTTTCTAAATTAAATCTCTAATTATTTCAAAAGAAGTCACTAAAGGGTGCAGATTCGAACTCGTCAAAGTTTATGTCTGCCGAATTTGGCATCCCTAGGTCCAGTGGTTTGCCCCGTAGGACGAATGCAATCAAATACATACATCCGCTTTTATTATTAATATGGGCGCCACATCCATAGGTACTGCTGTCTTCTAGGAACCCACACACAAAATTTTTCAGTGGAAAATTCATTAATTAATTTATTTATATTTAATCTTTCAAATGTATAACGTGATTTAACGGTAACCCTTTAACCAGTTTGTTCGTACGACGTACGGGCTACCCAAAATTTGGCCTTTAACGGTTTTCCAGTACGACATACGGGCATTAATATTTACTGCTTTCCTTTTCCTGTTTGCCCTGCTTTTTTAATTCAAGTAAAAACACAATAAAAATTCTTCAACAGATGATGTAGCTAGTCCATGTGGCTTAAATTCTTTCCATGCTGGTATATCGTTGAAGGTATTTTCAACCTTAGTCTACCAGAAGGGTGAATTTATTCTATAAAAATATGCCTCTTTTGCGAATAATTCTGGTAAAAATATTGACTGGTTAAGGGTTTTAATATCGAATCGCGTTACAAAAAAATGGATCTTATTCCTGCATTTATTATTGTTATGATTTTTTTAAAGTTTTTTGCCATACGTGACTTGAGGGAAAAGGGCGGGGGTTGCAAGTTAGCGAAAACACTAACTAGAGCACCCTAAAGATCCGGTTGGCCTTCAGCGTTTTATTTAATATAGATAAAATACACAAAAATAGCATGTTTTCCATGAAATCTGGTCTCGAGCCTGTATATAAAGAAAGTCGAAAGTCGAAGTCTAAAACTTCCATTTACAATCTCATAGTAATAACCGTTGAATTCATATCCTAGTTTGTAAAATAATTTACACACAAATATATGGCTTTAAAATAGTGATAAAACTTTTATAAACACTTCAGTGCATATCCAAATGTTTGGGTTGTTTTTTTACTTCCTTTCATGAGCGATGTAACTTCAAAATCAGAAAAAAATATAAAATTCCGTCGTATTTGCGCCAATACATTCAATTAATTACGATAAATAAAGACTAATCGTTTACTGTCAACAACTCTTAGAAATTGGCAGCTTTTCTCTGTTGGAGACAAGCCCTGTCCTCTTCTTACGAAAAAGAAAGGATTGTCTAATTTTCATTCCCTTCTATTCGTTTTACCTTGAGACTTTGGAAAATTCAAAGGTCAGAAATTGGATTGAAAATGATATCTATTATATCACTGTCATGCAATACTTTTGAACAGTGTTGGAAAGGTTTCTTCAGTGAAATTTTTTTCTTTCTGTCTAATCAGAGATTCAACTGATGCGAATCACTTTTGGATCTCCATTTGGTAAAGAGAAAAACACAAATTACTTTCTAAATGTTTCAAAAAATAAGTGATGTCCGATCATGTCCAAATGACTAGCAGTTTGCCACCTTTATGAAACATGATTCTGCTAGCGAAGAGTTGATCATTCGAACACCCAGTTGAAGAACAATTTATCGTAACCTCGATATATAAAAAAATATTTTTAGTATAATATATTTGATCTAATGCATTTAATGATAAACATATTTTATCTTAATCACATATTATAGCAGATAGTTGGGCGTCAGTTTGAGAAACTTTTTGGAGGCTGTGTGGTTATTTTTGCTTGTAAGAAATTCATCTGGTGTAAAAATGTCGATTGAAGTGTTCCAGTCTCGATGGATTGAAACACATTAATCGCGTCAGTCCAATGATTCAACAGCATTTAATTGTCCAGGTTATATAAGAAGTTTCAATTTATTTTTAATCAGTATTCCAGTAGCCTAAATTTCGTATCTCAAAAAATTAATATTGAACATTAAACTTATAGACGGAATTACTTTTAATATACTGGTATGTGAATGAAGAATGTTAGACATTCATGTAGAAATAGAGTGGAAATGTATGTTTCATTTATAAATAAATATAAGTTCAGGTTTAAAGTGTACTTCCAATCTAATAAAAAAACTTAAGGTGACTACTTGGTGAAGAATGTTAGACATTCATGTAGAAATAGAGTGGAAATGTATGTTTCATTTATAAATAAATATAAGTTCATGTTTAAAGTGTACTTCCAATCTAATAAAAAAACTTAATTTTTGAAATCTTGTAAAATATATAAAGTTTTTACGAGTCCTGATTGCATTAAAATTTAATTTTTTGTTTCCGGTTCTAATTTTCCTGAAATACCAACGATTTTATTTTATAGTATAAAAATACACAAACAAAAAGGTTTATAATTGTCAAATAATTTTACCATGATATTCTATTGCATTTTCACGTTTTAGATCACCCTGAGTTAGGAATAATAATTTCTGAAATTATGTCCGTCTGTCTTTTTATTATAGAGATAACTAGAAAAAGGTTGCTACTCGATTGAAATATAGATGTCGTTTTAACACCAAATTTATGGTTTTCTGAAAAGTTTTGGACGAATTCCATCAGCTGAATATGTCTCTGTCCATTATTATGCATGACTGTAAAATTTTGCATATGGTTTCATCACCAAAATTGTAGACCTGTATGGAAATTTGAACGGAATCGGACAAAAGATTGTTTATTTCTTGTTCTTTTGGTGAGAAAATGAATGCGATAAATCAGAAATCACAACAACTTTTAGTACTTAATTATATAGCATGTGAGTTTTAGGACATAATTGTAAATCTTTTAGTCAACTCCTCTACTAAATTGGTTTAAGGAAAGAGGTACCGTTTCGAAATGAAAACACATTTATCTTCATTAGTTGACGAAGTTAAAAATAATATACGTTATAGTTCCGAATTATACGAGAATGTTAAGGGGAAACATTTCGGCTTTTTAATTTTGAAAAAGAATGAAGTGCAAATCTTTTGCATATTAACTGAATCAATTTAATTTCACAATAATATAAATACAATATTCGCCAAATTTCTACACGAGACGAAACAATGAAGAAATCAGATTCCTTACATAACTTAAATTATTTCATGTAGCTTTAAGGAAATTACTTCTTCTCTCACATTGGAAAGTTTTTATCAACACTTTAAGAATAAAATTATATTATCTTCGAAGTATTCAAAATTAATAGTTTGTGGTTCTCGTCTTCACTCTACTGCAGATTAATAAAGTATGCACACGTTCTTAGAAATTATTTTACTTTAATGTTCTATTTGCTTAGTAAAGCCACTTTCACCTAAAAGATATTTTAAACCAAATCATCTCAGACACGTTATAAAGGTGTTTCTTTTTTATGAATTGATCATCTGGGAATGAAGCACAACTGAGATTTTGATAGAGCTAAAATATTACATTTTTGTAATAATTTCAACAGGCGAAAAAATGCGGTGCACTGCTAAATGGTATTTCGTCTCTTAGTAACAAGCAACGCAAGCTATCTAAATTCTTTGAAATGTCAAAGAGGAATACTGAATTTTCAACAAATAATGCATATTTTTGAATTTTTATTTTTCAGGTAGGACACTGTGGTCTCATGTTTATATCAGATGTTAAATACATTAAGAAATATTCGTTATTGGTTGAAAAAATTTAGTATTTTCTTACTCTTTCACATTTCAAAAACTGGAGATAGGTGGTGTAGCTTGTTAAGCGACTACCTGAAGAATTCAAAATTCATTTCGTTACAATGTTTTTTTCACCTCGTTACTGCTTTCAGTCATTTTTTAAAATTATAGATTAATTCTGTATGTTAGTAGTAAAAGCGGGAAAAGGCCGAGACGTTTTTATTATCAATGATCTCTTTTGCTTAAACAGAATTCTACGATGTTTGACGAAATATGTTTCGAATTTGAAGTCTAAATTTTGCTGTGAAATTTACATTAAGAGAATAAAACTATTCATTCCCTTTTCGGCGGGTTTCGAAGTCACCTGCTTCTATTCGACATAAATGCATATGTGGAGGAAAGTCGACGAATTTTGAATGGTATCGTAATTTCAAATCTATTAAATATATAAAGTGTAACAGAGGCAAATTATGTCATAAGATGTAAATTTGTTGTATGGAGATTTGAAGTTTTAAGAGAAAACGCTACATTGTTATGTTGCAGAGAAATTGTTTAGATTTAAATATCATCAATTAAATATTTTAACAAAAGACTATTATCCCTTACTCTATTTATAAATAAATAACTACATATGCTATTATATCTTCAGACACGAAATTTGCTAAACTTCAATTTACTATAGTAACTTTAATAAAAATTATTAAATATTCAAATACTCAGTTTTTCTGAACCAATAACGAATTCATCTAAATATTTTTCACATGTGGTAGAAGTATGCTGTCTTTCGTTTAAATCAGATGTTTCAAAAAAATCAGAAATATCTATATTTTTTGCGAGAAATTGAGTATTTTTTTCTTTATTGCAATTTCAAAAAAATTGTGATAGGTGGTGTTGCTTGTTAAGCGATGAAATATTGATGTGCCAAAAATTTATTTAAAAAACAGTTGTATCACATTTATATTTCTACTGATGAAAAAAAAGAATGCGTGTGCACTCTACAGGGCTGACCGTTGAAACTAGAGCTACGAAATTTGGTATAAACATATTTTGGGGGAAGAAAATGTGTACCTCGGCTCTATATTTTTTACATTTCATTATTCTATAATTAAGCGAATTTGATGTTTTCCCTTGATAACTTCGTACATTATTATACCACAAAAATTTAGTTTTTTACCATCTAAAATTTCAAACATTTACCTTTTCTGCGATAAAAGTTTAGTTGTCGTGCAATTGCTTTTATTGAGTCTTAACATCGTTTTCCCCATATTTGAATTGCTTGATTCTGAGTGAATTTATCGACCTTCCGAATTTCAAATAGATATCATAAATATATATCCATTTAACACATAGATAGCGCTGAAACCTGAAGATGAGAAAAAATAATACAGCTTTCGTTTTTTCCCTGGGTCCTTGAAATGATGATAGCATTAACATTCGTTTACCAGCTCTGACATAAAAGTCCAAGCTATAAGTTAAAGAAACAAAACAAATAAATAGGTTTGTATGGCAATCTGAAAAAAATTTATATAGAAAAGTTTTATATTAATATAGTGGTAAAAAGTTTGTTTCTTTTTCTACGTGTTTTAAACGATTTTGAAAACTTTAAATCAGAGAAAAAATGAAGACATGCTATTTTTCCACTAGACCTTCATGTGAGGTCTTATGTACACTTAAAAATAAAGTGCAATCCCGGTTAACCGAACTCGTGTGGCAGCCGTGTCGAGATAAAGATTTTTTCGGTTAAGCCTTGAACATTAGAGTGAAACGAAAGAAACATTATCTTTCTTTTTAAATTTTTAATAATACCATAAAGTTGCCTTTTGATGCAAGGAAAAAATGAAAATTAAATTTTATTCTAATCTTGAGGTGCCGCAAGTAAGGTAAACATTTGTAAACACAAAAACTTTTGCTCAATTTCAATCTCTTTCTCTAATTTCTTACTTGAATCATAAAAGCCCGAATCAAATATGTTTCTCATTTTATTCCTTTTTATTAATACAACAAACATTTTTAGGGCTTTAAAACGTTATAAAACAGTATTTTAATATTAAAACCGTCTATAAGAGATCACATAAAATTTTAATCTGTTTTGTGGTTATAATTTACACTATCATAATGGTAAAGTATAATTTTTGAAAGAAAAGAAAGGGAATAAATCCTCTAGACCTGAGATTCCTAACAGCAGCTTTGAAATATAAGCTATAAATTTTCCGTTTCATAAATTTCACTTTAAGTGAATCCAACAGCTCTGTGTTGAGTATATATCATGAATGGGAGAAGAATCAAAAGAAATTAAATTTCCGGTAATATGCTAATATTTTTTTATGTAGCAACGTAACTACTTATTCTGTGAAAAGTGGACTTCATGTTGGAGGGTTAGGGGAAGTGGAGGCATAATCTCACACATTATGGGTATATTAGCAACATATTTCTATAACATTTTTTCGTCGCTTAACAAGCGAAACCACCTATCTCAATTTTTTCAAATTTCAAAAAGGAAAAAAAAATTCACAGTTTTTCGGAACCAATAACGAATATTTCTAAATTTTTTTCACATACAGTAGGATTATGCGGCCTTATGTGCATATCAGATGATTAAAAATTCAGAAATATTTGATATTGATTGCGAAAAATTGAGAATTTCCCTCCTCTTTGAAATTTCAAAAAAATTATATTGATGGTGTTGCTTGTTAAGAGAAGAATTCTCACATTTGCCCGGCAAAACCATTAGAAGTACATCAAAAACATGCTGGAAAAAAATTGTACTAAATTTTATGTTCGAGGGCGCAGGTAGTCTTCAAATTTTTATAGCATGAATAATGTAGCTGGAACGGTTGGAAAAATCTGAACACTACATGAACGGAACCATGAAAGGTCGCCATTTTGAATAGGGAAAAAATATCAATTCTCATACGTCTTTTTCATGAATTCAAGGAACATTCATACGAAATTCGAAGGAAATCCTACAGTAGGTCATGACTGCGTAACAAACAAATATATAGCCAAACAGATGATATGACAAACATTCGAATTAAAGCAGGAACTACCTTCAAGCGATCAAATACTTTTTTAAATTCTTAAATAACAGAAATTGGAAATCTTACAGCCATTTACAGATATTAATTACCATTAAAATATAAATAATTATACAAACGGAATATTTTTATTGTTTACGGAATTTCCGGAGTTTTATAATTTAATTCAGATGCAAGGCTGATATTTTGTTAAGGTCTACACTGTAGAAATTGAATGTCAAAAGATTTGACTATTGCTATAGTAATATCTGACAAAAATCCAGAAAAAATATTTAATAGATTTGATTTTGAAAATAATCTGAAGTAAATCAAAATAAAATTAATCTAATCTAAAGTAAAAGTAGACGAAAGAATTAATTGTTTGATTTATTATTTCCCTGATAAATTTCATTCTTTATGAAAAAATAAATACTTAAAATATTATTTTATCAACAATTATATAAATGTTTTAAAACTATTTGATGAAAGCTAAAAATCCATCGAGGAAAATACAAATTATTCCTCAAAGTTGCATTAACCATCTTACTTTGTAATTGCTTTAAATCATAATTTATATGCAATCTTTACAAATTTGTCCAAATACCGTTTAGCCAGGCGATTCCTTATTTATGCAATGCTTTATTTGTATAGTAACGTAAATCTCTATAAAAGTGCTAAGTAAGCAGATTAGCCTGTTAAAATCGCTAGATGCAGCCGAAAAGAGACTTGCTTTCAAAACGCGGAATTGCGGCATACAGAATCGAAGGTCAATATGTACAGGGTGATTATAATTAAAGTTGCACTTTCAAAAGGCTGTAAAAAACGTACCACTGGTCAGAATGACATGGTATTACATCTGATTATACGTGAAGCAATGGCAATTTGTTTCACGAAAGGAAAAAAGTTCCAAAGTTGACCGATAGATGACGCTGTACTCGTAATAAGATGCTAAGAAAGGATTGTTTAAAAGATATTCTAATTTTACGATGCTAATTAGAAGATGAGACATGTTGTGTACTCTTGTTCAAAGCCCATCCAGCATGATGAGGCGGTGCCTCAGCGTACAGGAAGAATCGGTTTTTAATTTTACCTTGGTCAAAAACCGTAGAAGAAGCAAAATTTTAATCGGTATTTAATTGTCCCTAGGCGAAAAACCGTAGAAAAAGCAAAAACTGATGAAACCAGGAAGAAAAGGAGATCGGCTTCGACTTGCTTAAGAAATGTTCAATATGCTGTCCACCGTTTTCTGCTATGAGATAAAAGCACAAAACCGCATGTTCCACAACAGATTGGAGTGTTTCAGTGGTGATATTGCGAATGTGTTGCGTAATGCCCTTTTTAAACTCAGCTAAGTTCGCTATCGGACCCCCGTACACAACATCTTTTAGGTAACCTCACAGCCAGAAGCCGCAAGGTTTCAGGTCAGTTCATCGTGGCAGCAAAGCTGTTGGGAAATAGCGATTGATAATTCTGTCATTTCCAAGATACAAATTCAACAGCTGCTTCACTGCTGTTGCAATGTGCGGAGGAGCTCCAGCCTGCATAAAAATTGGTGCTATCCACACATCTGCGCTGTTGCAAAGCTGGAATGAGCTGGTTTCGCAAAAGATACTCATAACGTGTCCCATTGACTGAACAGATTACAGGACCCGAAAGACCAATCTCCTCGAAAAAGAAAGGGCGAACGATAAATCATGCCGTAAACCCGCACCACACAGTCACCTTTTGAGAATGAGCTGGCAATGGTTGTGTTTGGAACGCATTCTCTCTTGCCCATATTCTGCAATTTTGAGTATTAACAGAACCTTGGAGATGGAAATGGGCTTCGTCTGAGCAGAGCCGGCCCGAACAAAAGCGGGGCACGGTTCAAAGTTGACTTGCGGGGCTTTGAAAAAATATCGCCCAACAAAATAATTTATTGCTTTTTGCTATTTATTACATTTCACAATTTCGTTAATTAAAGACTATAAAAATACATGAAAATAATAAATTATTAAATTATTTTTATAAAGTTAATATTTTAACCACACAAAAAAATCGTTAATAAATCAAACAAAAATAATTGCTTCATATATAAAATTTGGTATTCAACTTACTAAAATAAGATTACAATATATGGTTTTTGTTTCATTTTGTTATAAGTTTTATAGCATATACGTTGTTAATATCCTTATGATTTAGATTTTTAGTTAAAGCGGATTCGATAGATAAAATGACTAGGCAAAACAATTGTTCGTCTCTAATGCTAGATCTCAAGTAATTTTTTAATATTTTTAATCTTGAGGAAGATTTTTCTGCAGATGCGAGCATTATTGGTAATGTCAATATAATTATAGAACAGAAGTAAAATTTTTATATAATTTAAATAAATTATTTTTAAATAAATATTGTAAATATTTGAAATATTGTGACCTGGAAGGTAAAACTTGACTACAAATTTTGATTTCGTTAAATAAATGAATGCAATTCATTTTCGTTTTGAGCAATCTGACAGCGGCGTGGGGCCTTGTGCGCTCGCACTTTCGAAACCCTCTAGCGCTGTCTCTGAATTCAAGCATTTTTTTCTAAATAAAAGATAAAATTCCTCCCATTATTTTTTGCAAACTCATGTTGCAGAAATGTGTCCTGTCTCCCTGATTTTATGAGGATATATTAAAAATTGTTCAGTTTGAAAACTTTCAATGCTAAAATTAAAATTATAAAATGTGAAAATAGTTTCAATTAGAGTTTCAAAACACGGAAGCTGAAGAAACTAAAATTAACTTTTAATTTTGCAGTCAATTGAAAGAGAAAATAGCCCCCTTTCAATTTTTCTGTCGATTTACGATATCAGCACATTCATCCGGTATTGAAATAAGATTTAAAACTGTATGGGATTTTCTTGTATTTTGGATTATCAAGTGTTTTCTTAAAAGCTGAACTCATTATTTCTTCATATTAACAAACAATTATTTCTTCATATACAACAAAAAAAATAATAAATAGAACTAAAACCACCGGAGTGGCCTCCCCTAAACTTTCTCGTATACTTCTCAAAAATTTGTCATGTCCTCTCTCCCTTCGTGGATAAAAAATTCGAACCTACTGTAACCCAGAATGAAATGACTATCTGAAGGTTTTTCATTGTATATTATAGTGATTGTAAAATATTTAGGTGAAGAATCATATACTTAGCAATATTTGTTTTCTATCACACTCTAGCAAGCTCCGTTAAGGCGAGTTCGTGCGCGAGCGAAAAGAAAACAGGAGAAAATGACCTCGTTTGCTATCGCTGAATAGCTTGCACATGCTCAGAGATTGCTTCCAGTACGCAAGTAAAAAATTCAATATGCAATTTGAGTGCCTTTTTTAGCCAATTGAAACGAAATTTTGGCACAGATCTGTAATTCATGTTATCAACCGTCATACCAATTTTTATTTATCTAAGCAAAAGGGTTTATAAGATATAACTTTTTCAAGTATGCGATTATACCGTCCGACAGACCATCAACCTTTAGACATATTTGGTCCAAACTTTGAAACGGACGTACATTCATGATGATAAAACTGTGTACCAAATTTTATCCATCTAGCTATTCAAGTTTTTGAGTTATAGTGTTCACATGAACGTGGACAGATAGACTTCCCGTAGAAGGATTTTGTCAAAATTTGATAGAAACCTACAAATTATGTGCAAAGATCACATACCAAATTTCACCCCCTAGCTCTAATAGTTTTTGAGTTATCCACAGACAGACACAGAGAGAGACATAATTCCAAAATTGTGTTTTTCTGACTAAGTCTCAAACGTGGAGATTCGTCAAAATCTCGAGTTCGAATTTTTTGACGATTACAATACTTTCTTTTTGTATACTTCGTATACGAGAAAGTAAAAGATAATCAACTGATCACAAACTTATTTACAATTATACACTACCTACCTAGTTTAGGTTTTAGGATATTTAAATTGAATCAATCTTCAAAATGCTTCTTATATTTGAAAACTTATCCAAATATCCCTGATATGTAGTTTCCCAAAACAATAAAATGTTCCAAATAAGTAAAATTTTATAATGAAAAATGCTCAATGTAAAAGATGAGAAAACACATATTTTCATTTGTTAATAATGAAAAAAATGTTTTATCTGAAATGTATGAAATAATAAGAAATAGCAAAAATATTGAAATACAAAAACAAAGGGGAACTACATTGTTTTATAAATTGCTATAATATCAAAATTTTCTTTTTGTAAATATAAAAGGAAAGTTTGTTTAATAAATAACTATAAAAAAGAGACAAAAATTAGCATACCTGAAATTTGTCTGCAAGAAAAAATGCACAATATTTTATTTTTGTACTGCTGATACTCTGAATGCCAACGAACTGTTCAACGAAAAATTAAGCTTCTGATTAAACTCCTTGGGCTACCTGTCGTGTTCCACACAATCCAATATTCAGATTCACTACTATTGATTAAACTTAGAGGAATAGATGTAACAGACTACCTTTAAACAAGTAACTACGATGAATTCATAGATGCTGGAAAACCACACTTTTGACAAGAAAAGCGAGAAACCTCCGGGAGATCATCGTTTAGCAGTCCTGCTGAATACAAGAGGAACAGATGTATTCAATTTCGAACTAGATAAGCAGAAAAAGCATTCGTGTCAAGGTGTTTCTTTAAACTGCCCTGGGAAAGACTATCTGCTGGCCATTAGGGAAATATATGTGGGTCCTCACAAAAGCATTACCCCCTGTATGCCCTGAAAGTAATAGTCTCGGGAACAAGAAATGTATTGAATGTTATCACCTTCAATTTATCTTCAAATGGCAGACATCCACTTTGGGGGCTGTCCCTTCCCGCCGCACAGAAAAGAGAGAGACCATATGATGCCTGGAGCAATCGAACCTGGTTGAGGACTGAACAATGCTATCTCTTTTCACCCTTTATTCTGCCCAAGAATTGGAAACACGCGGACCTCCAAGCAGCAAAGGGAATTGTTGGATTCTTATCCACTAGATCCACCAATTATTTTTACTTTCTCATATACGAAGTATACAAAGAAAAAGTATTGTAATCGTCAAAAAATTCGAACTCCAGATTTTGACGAATCCCCACGTTTTAGACCTCCTTGAGTCCGAAAAACACAATTTTGGAATTATGTCCGTCTGTGAACACGATAACTCAAAAACTATTAGAGCTACGGGGAGGAAATTTCGTGTGTTATCTTTACACATAATTTATAGGTTTCTGTCATATTTTGGACAAAATCCATCTGCGGGAAATCTGTCTGTCTGTCCGTTTTCATGTGAACTCTTTGACATAAAAACTTCAATAGCTAAATGGTTAAAATTTGGTACACAATTTTTTCATCAGAAATGTAAAACGCCTAAAATTTTGGGCCAAATCTGTCAAAGGGTTGACCGTCTGTCGTTCTGTATAATAGCATACTTTTGTGAAAGCCATAACTTCTTAACAAAATTACTTATATAAATTAAATTTCGTATGTAGTCTTGAAACTCTAATTGTAGATTCGTATACAATTTTCGTTTAAATCGGTTTAAAAAAGGCGTTGAAACGGTTTTTTCTCCATTCTACGCAAAAAAGGCTGCGAACGCTGGAGCGAGTGTTTTCCCCACCTTAGTTAATACCGCACGTTTTCCGGTGCGCGGTGTATTTTTTCCTCTTACACGTGTTATTCGTAGGCGATAAAGTTTTGGGGAGGCCCCTCCCGCTAGTTGAACAGATCTTTGAAAAGAATTTTCAAAACCAGAAAAAAAATTGCAATATATTTCTTTTTAGAAAAATTATGAATATTTTATGCCTTTTTTCACATAAAAGTTGGTTGAAAGAATTTTTTTAAAAGGGATAATTAAATAATTAATTAATTTTGCAAGATCCGTCAGCGGCGCGTTGCCTTGTGCGGTCGCACCTTTCGCACCCCCTCGGGCCGGCCCTGCGTCTGAGCACAAAATGTTCCATGACCATGCATTGTCCACTTCCATTCGAGGAAGAAATTACAGGGCGAATGCTTCTGATTTTAGCAGGTCAGAAGGAACCAACTCCTGAACATCCGTAATTTTGAATGGATAGCATTGTAGGATGTTTCGTAAAATTTTACGAATCGCGTTGACAGCATGTCTAAAGTTCGGGAAATTCCTCGGGCACTGCACGATCCAAAACACTGCTTGACGCTTCCTTCAATGCTGTAGCCACATCCTCCACTGACGTAGAAGCAATTGCTTTCCTTTCTCTGAGACATTTCACGTCAAGTGATCCCGACTCTTGAATTTATCAATCATCTTCTTCAGACCGAATTCATTCATTGGACAAGAGCCGTTTCTTAAACCCTTTAATGTCTGGAATTTCTTCAATGCAATTGCCGCACAGTCACTGTTCTTGGAAAAAAGCTTCGCAAGCTGAGTCCCATTCTTCAATGATAGAGTCATGACTACCATCTTAGACGCAGAATAACAGGAAATGCATGTTCTCCGTCTTTTCATCACAAGTGTAATGTGCAGTTCGCATGCCACGTATTTTAGTTAACATCTTAAAATTAGCATATCTTTTAAAGCAATCGTTTTTCAGAATATTATCACGAGTACAGCACCATCTACAGTTCAAATTTGAACTATTTTTTTCTTTCTCAAAACATATTCCCATTGTTTCAAGTATACTCAGATGAAATATCAGGTCATTCTGAAATGTGGTTCGTTTTCTATAGTCTTTTGAAAGTGCAACTTTAAATATAATCACCCTGTAGATTAGGGTGGATAGCGCTTCTATGGAGAAAAAAAAATTATTATTAATCAAAACCTACCTATGCGGAAAAGATGTTCTATGTTATGGAGATTAACAGAAAAATAATAAAACTATTTAAATTCTAAATTTAATACTACCGAAAGGGGGCTGAATTTTCAAAAAAAAATGGAAAAATACTTAATTTCGATTATTGATTATACCAGACATGGGCAAACTACGGCCCGCCGGAAGGTTTTATCCGGCCCGCGGATAGAATTTTAATTTGCCGGTCCGACGAAAATTAAAAGAAAATATGATTTATATATCATATATCCATCTCCTTTTCTACTTTCTTTAAATATTATTGGACTCTTTAATCAAAACTATCCCAGGAACAATGTTTTTCTACATTGTGTTATACATCAAGATAATGCTTGTGTAAATCTGCATTGAATATGAAACCCCGTGCTTGATGCAGTCGTGAAGCTTGTAAATACTATTCGATCTCGTGGGCTTACTCACAGGAACTTTTGAGATTTTCTTCAGTCCGTACAATCTGAATACTCTGATGTACTGTATTACAAGAAAGTAAGGCGGCTTAGTGCAGGATGTGTTTTCGAGCGAGTTTGGCAGCTGAAAGACGACATTGTGTCGTTCTTCCATGAGAAACAGTGTTCTGCGGAGTGCGAAATGTTAGAAGATACAGAATGGCTTTCGGACTTTGCATTTTTCACAGATCTTCTTTGTCATATGAACAACTTGAATGTCAAGATGCAAGGGAAAAATCAATTTATCGTCGATATCTGGGTACATCTCAAAGCTTTTAAACTAAAACTTAATCTGTTTGCTGGGCAGCTAGCTAAGAACGACTTGTTTCATTTCTCGAGGTTAAATTCAATACCCTCAGTAGATGAAGAGAAGCTTAAGAATTATGCAGATGGCTTGAAAAAATTGCATTTTGAGTTCGAACGCAGATTTCAAGATTTCAGTGCCATTCAAACAGAATTGGATATTTTTACCATGCCTTTCAACGTACATTGTGAAGCAGTGAGGTCAGATTTGCAGCTTGAATTAATTGAGTTGCAAACTAACAATCATCTCAAGCAGTCGTTTCTAAATATGTCAAAGTTAGAATTTTACAAATCATTATCGAAAGTAAGTTTCCCAAATTTAATATCTTACGCCCAGAAAATCCGTGCTATGTTTGCTTCATCTTATATATGTGAACAAGTGTTTTCAACTATGAACCTTAGAAAGAATTATTTCAGAAGTAGACTGACAGATGAGCATTTAGCCTTGTTCCTTAGAATCAGTACATCTCACTTCGAATCTCAATATAAGGAACTTTTAAAAATGAAATCGCAATTTCATTCATCTCATTAACATATTTAAATTGTAATACTTGTATATTGTTTTTAAAATTTTAGAAAAATTTATCTTGGCCCGCCAAGCTTTTTTTTTCCGATTTTTTGCCCGCGACTGAAAAAGTTTGCCCATCCCTGCTTTAAAGTGTAGTTCTTCAGAGTTCATTTCATATAGTTTTGGTTCTTAAAGTTATATTTGAAATTTGACCACCTGTTAAATTAGAAAACACACGTAAACTCGTTTCCATAGCGTATTACAAAACCGTATAGAGTTAATTCGTTTTATTTTATGAAGTTCTTGAGAAAAAGCGAATTCAGTTTTATTGGATTTATTTTAGAGTAAAAAAATTGCTTTTAAATGTTTACAGAAAGCCTTCAGCGGCTGAATAGCAAAGAGATTATTCGTGTTATTACACATTGTGGCGACTCCTGACGTCTGCACCCGTAACTGCGGAACTGATCTCTGGCAGCATTATATAACTAAGCAGAACGAACTGTGAAGCAGTCTCGTTGAGTCTGGCTTGTGCATGTATTCCAGTCGCGTTGGAGCTGTGTTCACGCAGTTGCAATTTCTATGTCTACTTCATCACGTTGTATTTACTGCATCTATGTTTAATCTTGTTTTAACCTATTTTTAAGTGTTGAATCTAATTTACAGTTTTAGAAGCATTTTAATAAAAGAATTCGTTAACGCTAGAATACCTTTTTGTGTCCCACCACTATGCCATCAGATTAAGAGTAATTGTCGGTGTGTTACGGCCATTTGAATCCCGACACATCTTATGGCTACACAAGGAGCTTTACGAAATGAAACGGTTTTCGCTTTGAATAATGTTACGCAAATCGTCCAGTGGATGTACGTGAACAGCGGCGTAACCAGGGCAAATAGAAAATATCGCCTCCCTCCTCTTTTTTTTAAAAAACCGCATTCTAAATTCCACCTCCCAAAACACTTTATTCATATTAGTCTATAGTCCAAGCAACGGATTCCGAGACTACCACCTTTGGACAATTTTACACCGGAAAGGGGAGTCAGGCAATGAGTCTTATGAGCGCATTTCCGGAGTTCTTTGTTAGATCACGCTCTGTAAAATGTAAACATCACCCTTCCATTCTTCACTTTCCCCCTATTTTGATGATTACAACTCCGCCCGGCGAATGCGCAAAAGCTCGGATGGTTTCAGGGGGTTCTGTTTCATGAGGAGAGGGAATTGTTTTACTACTGAAATCTTCTTTCTTGACTGGTTCCGTCTTGTGTTTGTTTGACTGCGCGTGTGTGTTTTATATCCTTAGATTTAATGCGGCGTTTCTTTTTCTTAAAAGCTATTGTTTGGCGTTTTTTCCATCTACTGCTGTTTCTACACTCTGGCATTTGGTGCATCTTCTCTCAACCGTTTTCGGCCGATTGAGCTGTTCGATCATTACTTTTGTTATTTGCATTAATTGCCACCCGATTTTCATGAGTGTCTTACGTATTAGATGTTGGTAATTACGCTGTAGCTATGTTCTCTCAGTCTAAGGTTTCAATTTCGACTGGCTGAGTATTGTATTTAAATTTATTTCGATGTTGCTTTATCCGCCAGTGTTTTGGTGTAGAATGTAAACTTTTTTGAGGATCAATAACCCCCCGGGCCATTTAAAGCCTTATACCAATTTTGGAAGTTTGGTTCGGAGTGGGATATGAATGAATGAAAGAAACACTTTATTCAATAAAGTGCTAAGATTGAAATTACAATAAAACTGAAATAATAGTATATTATATATTTTTGAAGGATATGATAAAACCGTCTCCCGCAATCAGCTGGTTCACACATCAATCATCTTTCATAGTAACACAGACAGTAAGAAAACTGTTGTACACACAGCCTGTAATATATCTAAACATGTTAAATTCTTGGCGATAAAATTATATCTGATATATATATATATATATATATATATACATATATCAAAACCAACATATAAACACAAAATAAAAACTCAAAAGCAGTAAAAAAGGACAAAATGGCTAAATAGACAAAAATCAGAAAAAACCAAAAAAATTGAAAAATATCATAGCGAGCCGCTCGTCAGGGAGAGAAGCTCGCTCATGACATTAATTTGTGCTTTTTTCTGCTGACGACAAACGAAATCCGTTAAAAATTGCCGTCATCCCCTCTAAAAACACAAAACAAACGAAAATGGAAGATTTCTTGAATAAAAAATATAAATACATTTAAGAAGATTTAAAAAGAATCAAATACAAAAATCCGAATACAAATACAAAAAATCCGAATACAAAAATACCTAAAATAAAAAACAGCCGTAACATAAAAAATAATAAAATAAAGCAAAATATGCTTACTATGGCCAGGGAGACGCTACCGCGACCACGAGGAAAAAGAACGCCAAACCAGTTATCGCCGTTGCCAAACAGAGGAAAGAAAAAGAAAAGGAGAAAGAGGCTTTGTCAGTAACTCTGAAATCACTGCTTGAGATATCGTCGCACAAAGTTCTCGGGAATACCATTATTTAAAAGTTGATCATACAAAAGCTTTAATTGTCTAGATTTTGAAATTTCGTTCGAACAAATAGATCTAATGCGAGAAAATTGAGAGATAATAGTGTTTCTATAAATCTTAATAGAAATATTAGAAGACCAATATGAAAGTCGGTGACACAAAAATTAAAATCCATTCTTTTGTCAAAGATATCGATACAAAAGTTATTATCAATAAGTTTAATATCCAGATCTAAGAAATCCGCTTCAAACTGATTACAGTTTGTTTGTTTAAGAAGCAAGGCTGAAGGATAAATATTTTGCCACGTAATATTAAATGATCCATGATTAAAAACAATAAGATCATCTACGAATCTGAAAGCCTGAGGATGAAGAAGTAAATAATTTTTCTCAAAATAATGAAGGAAGAGGTTAGCTGTAATAGAAGAAAATGAAGATCCTTGAGGAATGCCATGTGATTGGAGAAAAATACTTTCCCCATTGTAAATAAAATTATTAAATATGCAAAAATTACATAATTTATCCCAATACTCAAAAGAAATATTGAGAATATTTTTGTAATCAAAAAAGTAAGAGTTAAGCACCTCTCGAAGAGTGGCTAGAGGAATGCTTGTAAAAAGATCTTTGAAGTCAAAAGTCTCAATAGAAGAAATACTGTTCTTATTATTGTGAATGAAATCAATAACCGGTTTATTATTGTTAATAATCCAAGTGAAACCTTCTGAACAAATGACATTCAGTAATTTTTTTAACAGATTGAAGAAAATGTAACCAGGTTGCTTCATGTATGAAGAAGTTCCACAAGTGATAAAACGATAAGAAATAGGATTTTTATGAAATTTTGGATTAATAGTAATATAAGGAAAGCAAAAATTATATATATATATATATATATATATATATATATATATATATATACCGATATTTTAGTTATTAAAGTCACACATGATTCTGATGGTTATTGTAATAATTTTATTTTTTAAGTTATTATAAATTTTATATTTAATTTGCTATATCGCATTAATGAACAGCATGAATTGATAACTACAGGTATTTTAATTCTTAAAATCAGGAGAATCGATATTTTCTTATGAACTACACAGTTAAAAATATGTATAGCTTTAGAAATTATGGAAATCTCCTAGGAACTTCCTATACACTTAATAAATATTGCATGATAAGTCTTATCCCCCAAAAAAGTACCTTATGCTTAAATTCAAACAAAGAGAGAAATACTTTCTACCCTTTTATGGCTTAAGAATCCAGTATTTTTTATTGCAAAATTATCTGAGATAAAATGATTTTTTCAACAAAAGAAAAAAAAATGATTTAAAGATTTAATGAAACAACGAAATAGACTTGTCTAAAGATTCAACAGTTGCAAATTATATTTAAAAATATTTTTAAAAATTTGAAAAAAATCACAACTAATTTTTTTAAAATTGGAAAGGTAATTTTGAGGATTTTAAGATGGAGTAAAATTAATTTTTGTGCGTTCATATTTTCTGAAGTTATCAACAAAAATGAAACATCGGGATTTAACTTCCTTTTCAGTTGATTAAAATTCTAATTAAAGTTTCGAAAAAATCGCTTCGAATTGCACATTCACAACCTCCAAAAGTGTATCCAGTTGGGTGGAACGAAAAAAAAACTTTTATCTTTTCTTAACTTGTAATATTGCGCAAAAGTTGCCTTTTGATGCAAAAAAGACAAAATAAAATTTGACGGCAATTGGAACATGTCTTGAGGTGCTGCAAGTACGATAAAGTTTCATAAATTTGAAAATTTATGAAACTTCATCGATAATCTTTTTCTCTAATTTCTCATTTGCAGTAGAAAAGCTCAAATTAAATAGTTTGTGCGTTTTATTCCTTTTTATTTATAGAACGAACATTTTTAGGGTTTTTAAAACCTATTGTGAGTATATAAAAATATTAATTAGTCAAAAACGTGAAAGAAATCGGCTATGAATAAAAAGAGAATGTTATGTTTCTATCTGGAATTATTTTTCTGTTACAGACGACGCTCGTTATAACGACCACACTTAATAAAGACCATTCCATTATAACGGACAGTGATAAAATCCCCAACTGTTTTTCCCTATTCAGCTATGTTATTTTACTTCCAGTATAACGGCCGACCAGTTTCGTTTAATCCCAATACAACGTCCAGCTAAACATGTAACTTGAAATGACCTTGATTATTGTATGTCCAAGCTTCGTAGATGTAGATTCTTCAGTGTTACAGTTCAATTTTAAAAGGGAGGGAAAGAGGAAAAGAAAAATTACCACTCACCACAGCGCGGAATTTAGAATAGAGGGGGAGGGAGTGTGAAATTTCCGGATTCCTTAGAAGGGGTTATGAATTAGGATTGACTTACGTATGGTTAAGTTGGCGTTTGAGTCACTTGGTTTCCGAAGCGTCGATTCTCCCAAATAGGGGGAGTCTTTCCGTCCGTGCAGGGGTCAGAACCGAAATTCTGCTTCCAGGTTTCGGAGGGTTGGAGGAAAAAAGTAACCTTCCCTCCTACCCGAAAGTAGACAGTTCCAAGGTCATACGTTTATAATTAGTTATTGTCCTATGAGTACGGTCTGGCAGCTTGCCATACTGAGGGGAGGGGCGAAAGGAGCATTTGGGCTTGTTTCTTTACGGTGAAATGAAAACAGCAGTTACATCTTCGCAATTGAACGAGATGGCAGCTTCAAAGAAACACAAAGCGATATCTCTAAAGACCGAAATAAAAATCTTAAAAAGAGGTAGATAAAAAGTGATAAAAAAATGTGAAATTGCAAAGCTGTTTAAAATTCCCCAAACCACCTTATTTGGCATAATTAACAGCCGGGATTCTATTTTTAAAAAGAAAGAATTGGGTGTTAAATTATCTAGAAAACGATCCCTTGATGGGAAATTTCAGAAGCTTGAAGAAGGATTATGCGAAATGTTGAAAATAATGCGATCAAAAATTTTCCAATAGACGGAAATTGGTTAAAATCAAAACCATTAAATTTTGCTCAAAAAATGGACATAAACGAAACATTATTC
The DNA here is from genome assembly GCA_013235015.1 of Araneus ventricosus. Taxonomy (NCBI): domain Eukaryota; kingdom Metazoa; phylum Arthropoda; class Arachnida; order Araneae; family Araneidae; genus Araneus; species Araneus ventricosus. The sequence goes on along the minus strand of BGPR01006012.1, from coordinate 54,497 downwards.
AAAGCTTCAGATGGATGGCTAAAGGAGTTTAAAGTAAGACATGGTCTTTCTGTCCTTAAGCTTTGTGGGGAAAGTGATGCGGTCAACAAAGAAACAGTCGACAAATGGAAAGAGGAAAAACTGAAAAACATTACTGAAAAGTATGATTCAGAAGATATCTTTAACGCAGATAAGACCGGGCTATTTTTTTATGATGAAACCTCACGTATCTTTCGTTTTCAAAGACGAAACTGCAAGTGGAGGGAAACAAGCCAAACAAAGACTAACAGTTCTCCTATATTAAAATATGTCTGGTACAGAAAAACTTCCACTCTTAACAAGTGGCAAATCGAAAAGGCCGAGGTATTTTAAAGCATTCAAAATCTTACCAGTTACCTACAAAAGCAATTCTAAATCTTGGATGAAATTTAGCATTTTTGAGGAATGGTTACGTTGCTTGGATAAACAAATGACAATTAAACACAGAAAAATTGTCCTCGTAATTGCTACGGCCCATCCCAAAATAAAAGGTTTGAAGTCAATCACAGTGGAATATTTTCCACCCAACATTATGTCTATTTTTCAGCCTTTAGATCAAGGAGTCATTATGAGCTTCAAACGTATTTATAGGAAATTGCTGTTGGAAGATTGTCTGCACTTGACGAAGTTGAAGATTACAAAGTGGATATTCTTACTGCTTTGCACCTCTCCAAAGCAGAATAAAATGGCGTGACAGGAAAAACCATGAAGAATTGCTTCCATCATGCGAGTTTTAAAAAGCAACCAAAAACGAAATCTACTGCTGAAATATTTGATCAGGTAATCGAAGATGAATATTTCGATGAAGAAGAGGAAATGCTGCATGAAATTTCTAAAAAAATCAAGTTCCATGAAAACTTGAGTTTTGACGAGTATGCCACAATTGATTACGACCTAGAATGTGTCGAAAATCTGTCCGAAAATGAACTAATTTCTCGTTATTGTTCACAGGAAGAAATTTCGTCATCATCGGATGAAGAAGACGAAGAGATAGTGCCGTAGCTTCAAAGAATAAAAAATGCTTCAAGTTCTATTGAGACTTTAAAATATTTTTCTGAAGGGCCAGAAAATACAGAACAATATTTATCATCTTTGACTGAAATGGAAAATTTTGTTTTGCAAAAATCACATAAGCAGAAAAGACAAACAACCATTTCTAATTTTTTCTTTAGAAAATAAATGTTTTGTAAGTAGTATATAACACATTTTTCCCTTTATTTTCTACTTTAAAATCTGTTTTAGAAATATATTTTTAATTGATAAAATTTTATTTTTAATATCATTGGTAAAAAATAATTTTACGGAACTGGTGAGCGTGCATGTGTACATTTTTTAATTATATCCACTATAGCGACCACTAGTTATAAAGACATTTTGCTGTGGGATGCAGAGGGTCGACTGTATATACATTTAACTGACGGAAAACGCTTACAAGTACTTTATACATCCTTGTAATTACTGTTTTGTAGCAAAATGTAACTGATAATCAATAAAGTTAACTGGGGAGCATTTTTAGTTCTTTGAGGTGATATTTGTTTGTGGAACGAGTTCTTCCCAGATCAATAAATTTAATATTTATACTTTCTTTCAACCCATATTTTTCTGGTACTATTGACATAAAAAGAGTAGTAACAAATGTATATATTTTCCTTAGATGCGAGTAAAAAAGGCATGGTAAAATATCTGTGTAAATATATGTAGTTTTTGCTTAGTTTTATCATTAAGGACAGAATATCGAGCATTTCTTTTATAAAAGAACCTCTTCCCCTAGACGAATTTCATCCAAAATTTGATTGATAATTACAATGTTGGCGTAATTACAAAATATCATTACTTTTTTCCGTTGTATTTTTTAAAAATTAATTTGTTCATATACAAACAGACAGCTATAATTCCAAAAATGTTTATTTTGGACTCAAGAATGTCTACAAAGTGAAAATTCTCAAAATCTACAGGTTGAACGTTTTGATTATTGCAATACTTTCTCTCTGTTTTTGAGAAAAGAAAGACAATAGAAATAGCAGTGAAGTATTTAGGGTAATTGGCCACTGAGTCTTAATATGACTTTTTTGCCCCTTACGGTCATTAGTGACACAGAAAGTGTAAATGGCGCCCAGTGAAAACATATTTATTTTTTTGCTCCAACATATTAGGTATTCAAAAGTGACAAAACCTTACTGACGTTTAGTCTCCATGAACTGTCATGATTATAGTTGTAAACAACTATACCCCTGCCCTTTGTTGATATGCCACTGAGGAACAGATGTCTAGCAAGATACCACTCTTGCAACAAAAAAATGAAAAGACTTGCGAAAGTAGCATCTATGACCTGAATCCACAATCCACACCAAGAAGGGATGGAATGGACAACAAATATACATTCCATTAATTAGGTACTTAAATTAATTTTAAGAAAAAATGTATACAAATAATTTAATTGAATGAAAAATTTTCTCTAATGCGAATTCTAATGAAAAATTCTATACATTACTTTTTATCCCTAGGAAATATAAATATTTACTACTTAGAATGGATTCCTTTGCACTTCACCAAAAAAGTAGAAATATTTCTTTCCATACTTTATTCTGCTCTTTCAAAGTAGGAATAGCAATTTCTTCCTAATTATTTTATATGAACTTCGGAAGAATCCGATAGCCCAGCAGTTTGAATATGGAGGCTATGGCATTTCAGCTTTAACTATACCGTGACATACCTGTAGACACAATGAGAATTTCATCAATTTATTATCTGGGTGGTAACCACCTATCGAGACACAAATCTTTCAAAAGGATCTTAACGAGTTTTCGAAGAATCGGTATTTGTGATCAGACCATTCTATTATAAAACTATTTGCTATTTTGTTTTGAGTAACCAAGAGTCAGCTGGTTTTCAGGCTGTAAAAGGGACTGGATTTTTTATGTTTTCCCATAGTTGATTGTAACCACGTTAATTCTTAGAATCTGACGAAATATTTCTTTTATATATAACTAATTGATTCTTCAATTTTGCGCCCCGTGGAAATGGCGCCCACCCTACTTACGCCACTTTTCTCACGGTATGTCTGAAGCTATAAATGCTATAGCATCCATATTCCTGCTGCTTGGCTATCGGATTCTTCCGTTCCGCTGATATGAAAGCTGAACGCGTTCAAAAGTTTCTTGGCTCAAACTAGGCCTGCCACTTATTACAAGATAAAAAACGCCGACTATTTCTGCAAACTTTCCATTGCATAGCGATATTGTGCTTACATCAGGAGACCTGCATTTATAGCAACGTCAAAACGCGCATTGAGCATCCGCGGGCAGTTTCGTTTCTTGAAACCAAGCCACATATTTTGCTTTATACATCATTGACGCCATTCGGGAAAAAATAAAGCTTTCGTTAAAAATTTACTATCAATTATCTCTTGACGTAGAAGTGTCGCCATCTATTTTACAAAAAAATCTGTTAAAAGTAAACCAATGATAGAAAAATTACAGTATTATATTCAGTAGTTATTTATCAATAAATTTTATTCATGTATCTATTATAATTCCAAAATATGTAATTTTAAGTTTAATAAGAACATAAGTGTAGCCTACAAAAAGAGATTTGAATTCGTTTTACATTGAAAGGATTTCAGAATGGTAAACTGTTTGTAGATGCAAAATAGTTATAGGGGTTCATGGCTCAGCTGAAAAAATCGCTATCCGAACCGACTCCCCCTCCCTAGTTCGGTTAACCGTGTATGTAGTACTGAGTTTACATAAAACCCAAAATAAAAGGTCCTGGAGAAAAACAACGAGATTCCCTTTTTTCATTCTCAGGTTTTAGAGTTTAATAGACTTAAAAAAACATTTGGATGTGAATGGTCGTGTTAATAAAATATGTACCACTTTTAAAATATAAAATTTTTATATATAAAATTTATTAAAAAGTCACACAACAAGTCTCCGAATTAGCGATGACTTGTTTCTTTAATTTAAAGTTCGGACTCTTAGTTCCGAGCTGGTAAACAAAAGTTAAGAATTGTAGTCTTTATCATTTGAGGGATCCAGGAAAAGAATATTAAGTTTCAACTTTCTTCTGATCTTGAGATTTTAGTTCCATCTGTAAGCTCAATGGATATAGCTTTAAAATATCTATTTTAATTTAGAGTTCAGCGATAAAATTATTTCAAAATTATGCACTTCAAATGTTGAACAACTGGGAAAAATGATACCAAAATTTCAGAAAAAAAGTTTATGCAATTAAATTGATAACAGAAAAAAATTTAGATGGTGTGATAATAATTTTTGCCCCTTCCTTTTAGGGCGACCAGGAATCTTCAAATTCATTTTTAACTAATCAATTTGAAATTGTGTAGGCATTATTAAGAGCACTATTAATACAGCACAAAAAATTTCATTGCGATAGTGAGGTGTTTGTAGCCAATGAATGTAGCACCACTTGAGCAATGTTCTCATTGGTCGTTAGTACTACAACACAGTCGAAGTATTTTTTGAATAGAATACGAAATTATAACACATGCTTTCAAATGACTTCGTTTGGTTCAACGAATATAATGACTGAGAATTATATGCCAACATTCAAGATTCAAGGACAAATATACCATAAAGCAGGTTCTTTGTTACCATTTACGGATAGAGACCACAAATTTTTGCAAATATATTTCATTGGAAATTCAAGATTCGATATACACACATCGAAACACATGTACGAATACTGACTTTTATATATAAAGATATCTAATTTTAAATAAATACAATAATTGATATCAAACTTTCAATTGTGTTCATTTAATCTATATATATTTTCAAATCTAGCAATAGCAAAGCATTGCCGGGTTCAGCTTGTATGATATAAAGATGAGACCGCGTGCTTTTACCAGGTGAGAAAAAAATTACAAATATTCGTTATAGGCCAAATTATTACATGTACCCCTTACTTTAAATTTATTAACTGAATAGAGAGTTTTTATTATTATTTTTGTTTGTGAAATGGTATTCAAGTACGTTACTACGAAATAACTGCATTGAATAATAAAAGTTTTTAATGTTCGAGCCAAATGTATAATCTTTATCAACAACTGATTTATGAACAAAATGAAAAATTGAGTATTTCTTCATCTTTGAAATTTCAAAAAAATGAGATGAGTGGAGTTGCATGTTAAGCGATGAAATATAAAATGAGCAAGAATATCCCAAATTTAAACCAACCAGATGTATTTAACGTCATTCACGTGACCATGAATTTAATTCTTTATTGTTTACTTCAGAGATTCTCAACCTGTGAAGTGCGCCCTCCTAGGAGGGCATGATAACACTAAATGGGGGTGCTAGCATATCGAAAAGAAAATATTCTTACAAAATTGATTAAAGATTTTGAAAATGGTAATTGTATATGAAATTCTCTTGTTTACAGTGCTGAAAAATCACCTTTCACCCTTGCCGAAAATTCAAAGAGAGATTTACTACTAAAATGTCTTTTGATTTCGACACTTCTCATGAGATCTATGAAGATTTCCTATTCGGCAGTTGAGAGACCTTCAGGAGTATTTTGAAATGTATCCCTAACCCATTTGTAACTTGCTACCAAGTTGTCGTCAGGAAGATAATAATTTTAAAATTCTTGGCCAGCATGGCTAAATGATTTTTAAGGGTTACAGATACAATTTTTACATATTGTTCTCACCCTTGTGTGTTTTAACAAATTCATTCACATTTGGAAATATTTCTAGGCTTTTGCTTTAAATTTCTGCTCCACAATACAACTATAATTTTCTACAAAAAGGATTAACTTTATCATTCGTATCCAACATATGTGTATTCTCCTTGTAATTGAAGATTAAAGGTACTCAATTTCTCGAATATGTTGACCAAGTAGCTCAATTTCATCACAAATAAACAATCTCGAACCTTCTCGGCTTCCGGTCAGTTTTCCTCTTCTAGAAAAACTGGCGATTTCATCTCTTAATTCACAAACACTTTGCAAAAAGTTCTCATGTGGTAACCATCCTGCCTCGCAATAAAATAATAACGCTGAATGTATTGCACCCATATCTTTACGAAGTGCAAAAAGTAGTCTTCATTTTAGGGGTCTCTTTTTTATAACTTACTATGATTACAACCGTCGTTATCACAATATTCAGACCAGGACTCATTTCTTTAGAAGCCAGAGCTTCTTTGTGGATCATGCAATGTGTCCAGACACACTGTGGAGATTTTTGTTTCACAAGTGCTTGTAAACTTTGGAATCTTCCAGACATTGAACGTGAACCATCGGTGCAAATTCAGACGAAAGTTTTCTACTCTCCGTTTCTCTCGTTTATAAAATCATTTAAGTAAGCAAATAATGCTTTTATTGTTGTTATGAGTTATATTGGCTTGCAGAAAAGTAGTTCTTCTACTGCTGACCTGCCATCACAAAATCGAACACAGGAAATTAAATTAGCATCTTTATTGCTATGTGTTGCCTCATCAAGCTGAATTGAAAAAAATTGTCACGCAACTTTTTGAAAAGCTGATGCTGTACCTCTTCGGCTATTTCACCAATTCGACGGGCAACACTATCATTTGATAAAAATATGGATTGCAATTGTTTAGCAAAATTATCTCCAATCACAATTTACACATTCTCAACTGCAGCTGGCAAAATGAGCTCTTCGCCAATGTTGTGAGGCTTTTTACATCTGACTATTTTATATGAAACTTTGTAACAGGCAAGTAAAGCTTCTCATTCACAGACAAAGTGTTTTAAAAATTGCCTTTTGCTTTTCATGTGATTTTAATTTTTTTCATGTGATTGTTAACGTACTTACTGTCAAGTGTTTGCAAATGTTGTTTATTATGTTTCATGCTGTCTGCTGCCAAAATGTTTGAGCAAATGACAAGCAGGGGCCTTTCATCTTCATTTATTTTAGTACTGGTAAACCGAAAATTTAGTATTCTTGATTTTATTTTCGGAACCACGATTGTCCAGAGGAGTTAAAAGAAGGCGGAGCTCCACCCCTTGAGGTAAGGACAAAAGCGGAATTTTGGAGTTGGAACGAGGAGAGCGGGGAGAACTGATTTAGGAAGTCTCGAATGTGGTTTCAGATTCCGGAGCGCAGAAAGAGCTATGTGATCAGCTCTGATTTAAAGTCCCGAATTAATTTGGACTTGAACAACAATCACTGAGAAATCGACAAAATCTCTGCTCATCGAATATAGAATTGCGAGCACTCCTTGTAGTCTCGTGCTCAGGATATCACGCTGATAGGTGGAAGCTACCCATCCTGTATTGAGCTCTTGTTGAACTACGACTCCATTGAACTTTAACGTCCTAGAACTGTGAACTCAGTGATCGAACCTTGTACATAAATATTTAGTCAAAATATCTATGCAAGAATTGTTCTTTAAATTATAGCTTTGTAAATAGAAGTACTTATGTCAATCTTAGCATTGCATTTATTTGGTCGCACATAGGCCAAGACACCACAAGTTAAATGCTATCACAATCTGAAGTTTGAAATGCCTTCCACAAGAAACTTCAGCAGGAACATAATAGATTTAATTAATATTTATTTGCCTTTTTTACAGAAAATACACTCTACATAAAAAAAATTTCCGTTGCAATCTTTCGAGACAAAACAAGAACATCAAAAAAAGAAAAGAAACTGAAAACTCTAAAAAGTTAAAAGACATAACATGGATTCAAAGGCTGTAAACACTGAATCTTAAAAAAAATAAATAGTCATTAAAAAGTCACATGCATTCAATTTCAAAAAAATTAAAACTAAATTAAGAATTCAAAGGTAGTTAACACTTGTTCTGTAAAAATATTTAACGGATGTATGAAAAGTATTAAATATAATCGGAATACTTTTTTAAAAAATTTAAAATTAAACATAAAGGGTCAATTATGAATATAATGAAATTTGACGAATGCACTCCTAAATAAGCTGTTGTGTACTAAAAGTTCTGGTTACTACAGCGAAATCAATAGAGGTATTGCACCACAAAAAATGATGCAACTGCAGACTTTGCAAGAAAAGCATATATGAAATATAACTTCGAGACATCAAACAAGAAATTTAAAAATATTAAACAGACATGATGAAACTGCATCCTGTGAACATAAATGATAACGTTTACAAAATAGATAACCTCCGAATTTATTCTGTATGTGTTGTAGAATTTTGCACTTAATTTTGTAGGACGCATCAAACATTAGACAATAACATTCAAAAATTGATCGGTCATCATAGAATTGCTATGTGGTTTTCTGTATCTTTAATGTTGCTACTATAGAGATGAACCAAGCCTTTGAAAAATAAATGTGCAAAGCAAAATTTTGGACGAAACAGAAGTTTAAGGTGTGGACTGGTTTTCCGTGATTCTCACTTGGCGCAAATCCGAGTGGCATCGTCAATTTTATCACCAGGAGATGGAAGGCTCGAAATAGTGAATTCATTCCTTTTGATGATTTACAATTTCAATGAGCAAGCTTAACTACTAGGTTCCCGCTCCCGCTGCTAGCGAAGATATAGGAAGTTAAAAAAAAATTGCCCTGTGTCCAATTCATATGCCACAGGCATCGAGTACGCAATACCTCCTTTTCAGATGTCGCAAGCATCGGATGAGCAAGATACAAATAAAAAGATCGCTGCGTACCCGAAACAAATGATTTTCTCCATCGAGCCGTCTATCTCTTGGCGACAAACAGTTAACGAAACTAAGAGGCAGAAAGCAAAACTGCACAGTAAATTAGAGTTTTAAAACATTTGACTTCTCATTCGTAGTTTTTATTAGGCGTCGAAATAAGCAAGCGTATTAAAATTTTCGAATATTCACTAAATTGCGTATATAAAAATCCACAGAAGTAATTTACCACTTCATTTGAGAAAAATTTAAAACACCTATGATCTTGGTAAGAGTAATGTTCCATGTTTTTCTATTAATCTTGCTTTAATCAAAGAAAAAATCAAGGAATCTTCATTTGGTGTAATTATGACAGAGAAGTAGATACTGGCTGTAGAGGTAGTCCGGTGTTACGGAGAAATATTGCTCCTTGTCTGGCATTTATATTCCGCAAATCTCGTTGGAGAAATTAATTTTCATTACAAGGTCGGATTTGTTAATCGTTTCATATGAAATTTTCGCAAAAAAATATCCTGAAGTGGAAGTTGTTTTACATTGTATAAATATTCATTCACCATGACCAAGGGAGAAATTGTTTGGTGAATTATTTTACTAAAAAATGTTATAACTTTATTGTTTAGTAACAATTTTGTGGAGTAATGTCGCGTAAGAATATTGAATACCGTTTGCAAAGTATAAATCATTTGCTTAGATAACTAACTTGTGTATCATACGAGGTTTCAACCATGGACATCTCTGAATATTTCGCCAATTTCGTTATCTAAAGATCTGAAAAATATTTATTCATTGTGTTAATTTTTGTGCAACTAATGTATACTTCCATTATATATGCTGAAAAAGTGACAGGTTTATAGAAGATTCACCACTATTCTAAATAAAAAATTTAGTATATAATCTTTGTTAAAAACAGACACACAAACGATTATGCTTTTGTATGCATATTTCTTTAATTTAAAGCTTGGACTTTTATATCTGAGCTGGTAAACAAAATATAATGAAATTTGACGTATACATTTCTAATTAAAAGGTTGTTTAAAAAATCTAGTTAGTACAGAAGATTGAATATCGATATATTACTACAGTGTTGATTTCATAAGTAAAGCATACGTAAAAGATCTTGTCGAGATTTCAAACAAGGAATTTCTAAAATATTATGGAGACGTGAAGAATACATCCTCAAAACAAAACGAATTACTTTTCGGCAAAACCGTTAATGGCCAAATATAGCTGGTACTTGCTGTAGAATTTAGTATTTAGTTTTTGTAGCATGGATCACAGATTAGACTACAATAGTCAAGAATTTTGAGGTCCCTACATAATTATAAAACTTTTAGAGGTTTCTCATTAGAAAAAGGTTTAACTTTAAGGTGGATACTATAGAGAAGAATCGAGCCTTTGAAAAAAAAGTTTGCAATACAAAATTTTGAATTCTACCTTCTATTTTTTATTTGATAGCGAAGCAAGCAAGCATGTCAAAATTTCTGAATATTCTATAAAAATGAAGTAAAATTACCACTTTAATAGAGAAAAAATTGCATAAAAATTTTGAACTTCGTATCAAAGATGATTCAAGAAAGCTTGCCTTTATTTGCTATTATTATACAGTCAAGAAGATACTGGCTTTAGAGATATTCCGGCCTTATAGCGAAGCATTGCTCTTTGACTAGCATTTATAGTCCGCAAATCGCGTAGAAAAAGTAACATTCCTTATTGTTTTATATTATAAAAAAGTATTCACTGACCTTGACCTGGGAGCAATTGTTTCAGGAATTATTCTACTAAAAAAAATTTATATATTTATTTTTGAACAAAAACTCTGTTTAAAAATGTTGCAACATATGAATGATTTGCATCGGTATGTGACTGGCGTAAAAGAAGAGGTCTCTGTGGTTTTATCCATGCACATTTTATGAAGTTATCGTCAGTTAAAATATATAAAGATCCGAAAACGTTTATACATTGTATTCATTTTTGTTCAAATCAAAGTATAATTTCATTATATATGTTGAATAAACGAAAAGTGAATTTCCGTTGTTTATACAAATAATTTTGATTGGTATTTGACAGTCTGCGACAAAGAAATTACAAATGAGCTAAATGTCAGCAAGACAGCGCAAGTTGAAGAGAAAGGCAAAGTAAATGTACTGACGAATTCAATTTCTGTACATGGAAAGTCCAAAATACATCATTTTATTTTGGGGGCTTTTAAATACATTATTAAAATTTGAAGATATCCTTCTGTATGCATTCCCTTGAGTGATGCATCCTAAGCTATGGACTAATTTAGCATATGGAAAACCCAATTCTATATATTATTACAAAGATTGCTTATTCTCAGTTTCGAAAGCATACCGCGTATTTGCGCATGCATCAATCAGATTTGATTTCAGCAAAACAGGGGTGAAGGAAAAAATAGAACAGATATGTTGAAGTGTATATCACACGGCTGTGAGAATTCAGAATTTGATATATATTCCCAGAGAAAAATTCTACAAAAATCATCCGTGTGGTCGGTCTCCGTGGGGTCTAAGATCCCCTACTTGGACAACGCAGCTTCCCAGTGAAATGCAAGTTCGTAGAATTGGACGGCGTCAACGAGGCGACAAAATGCTAAAACCAGACTCTAAAACTGTCGGGTTGTCACGACCTAGATTTGAGATTGAAAAATCACCAGATTGATAGTATCGGATCAGCTGATCCAAAAAGGTGCAGGTCATGGACTTTAGGTTTCCACAGGCGAGAGCAAATGACAAGCCATCATGCGGACCTAATTACCCTCCTCAACCTATCAACGGAAAATCGGGGGGGGGGCCGTAACAAGAAGAGAAAACCCCATCTCGGGGAACGAAAGAAAAGATTGCAGAAGACTGACTTTCGAATTTTTGATCCGGGAGCGAAGACGATATTTTTTGGGTGAGATCGTGAATCTCACCTGTTAGAGCATTAGCTCTGTTTTGCGAAGTCGTGATACCAAAATCACGCAAGGTTTTGAGAAGTACCGTTGTACTTCTAGGGAAATATTTCTCTGAATAGAGCCTCGCTCTCCTGAAGGAAGCGAATTGATTTTCACTAAAGCGATCGTAGATCATAAATTATCGCACCGAAGTCGTGCGATTCTGAAGTCTAGAGACTTATTTTGAACTGTCGTCTTCCTCTTGTTAAGTCGTTCTCAAGGTAGAACTGATTTCCGTCTATAATTTCGGGCAGCGGATAAATTAAAGTCTCTTACCGTCCTAGAACCAGATTCTCTGAAAACTAGTAGAGCTTTCTAATTCCAATTAATCGAGACCGAATTAATTATTCATACTATAATAGTCAAGAAATATGTACAATTAATCTCTTGTAAATATTTTATTTTCTTTCTATTAAATTCCTGAGATTTCATATTGTATTGCTGTCTGACTTGCTACCATTTGTTCGACGCTGTCGAACACGTCACAAGGCAGATTATCGTGGTCGGGTTCCGTGGGGACGAGGATGATGCCACTCGCCAAAACGTTTGTACCACGTGACGCATTGAGACAATCGGTCAAACAGGATTTCGGTATCTTGGAAGGCAAACTACGTCACCTTCAAAGTCACACCCGATTGGTTTGGATTTTCGCTGCTGACGATTTTCCGTCACCATCATGTGCATTTTCAAGCCGTTTGAATACAGTCCATGAATTCCATCATCCTGTCAGATCGGTGACGTGCTACAAACGTTTTTGACGAGGGCTATTTCCCTTGTGTCCACGGAAACAGACCACGATAAGCTGTCAGTGTGATATATTCGCCAACAGCCATAGCATGCTGAAAGCACCGGTTCTCGTCTGATCACCGCAGTTAAACAGCATCGGGCGCGGTCTGTACTTGGGAGGGTGACCACCTGGGAACACCGCGTGCTGTTGGCATCTTTCTGCCCCATGTCCACTCAACCGGTACGGGTGCTGTAATGGCATCAGGCACGGGGGCATGGGGCGGCGTTCTGTCAGTGTGATATACGCTTTAGACTTTTCTTAGCCTTTGCTCACTGTTTTTCACAGTTTCTCTGGTGAATTTTGTTAGATGTGTGATCAGAGTACGTAATTCACTTCATTCTGCTTTTTGATCACAAAATTCAAAATGAAACTCGAATAAAATGAAATATTAAGACTCAAAACAAACATCAATATTTAAATCAGAAAAGAATAAATATAAAAAGTGTGCCTGACGGGAAGAAGGTCAAAACACAGCAAAGAACTCCGAAAAAGCACTCCTCTAATTCACAGCCTGTCACCCCTTTCTGTATTAAATCCTCCAAAATTGCTCTAGTCGCAGCTTTTTGAAACAAAAAGTAGATATTAACTCATTCGTATACATGCCAATACAATATAATAACCCTACTTTTAAGTTGTAGACACATTTATTTGTCTACTATTTCATTCCCAAATTGCAGCTAGTCTTGACTCTTCTGCAAAATGTCTCGAATTCTGTTAACTCTGTATGACCAATTTTTTTCTTCTATAAGTGTCTTAAATAGAATAATTTAAAAAAAAATATCATATGAATTGGAATCAAAGTGAAAAAAGCATGATTAGTAATTTACGTCTTAAGCTTATGTAGAAGTGATAATGAATCCATTAAGACAGCCATTTCCTTTAGAAAGTGATGGTATTATATTTAAATTAAAATCCTAACACCTTTGAATAAATTTTGTTTACAAGTATCTCATATCAATCGAAAAACAGAAGTTTAAGGTTTAAAATGACTTCAAACAGAATGCTAAAATTTTGTATATTTCGATGTACAAAGCATTGCTTCTAAACTTTGACTTGTTTGCCGGTGTTATAGTATATTTAGTATAGTCAGTCGGTATAATTAGTAAAAGCAAAACAATTTTCGCCTCCAATACTTTATAAAGCATTTTTGAAGTAAGAAGTTGTTTCCCACACCATAAAACTTTGCACTCGTAGTGTTAATTTTGCGCAAATAAAATGTTTTTTATGAAAAGTGAAATAGACCCCATCCGATTACGGCTACGGGATTTTATTGCTTTCTTCGTTTCTTGGCAACACTGACTAATCTGTGTCATTCCTTTTACTTATATAAGGTTATAGAAGAAATAGCAGGGAACATTTTGTAAGGTATAGAAGAAAGAACATATTGATGCTGTTTTTAAGCATCTAGTTTAGCGCAAAAAAATCTATCTCTGGTGAAAAAAGTACAGCATTTCTGAAGACAAGTGTATTTAATTGTAAAAAAATAATATACCTTGATTGAATGTTTTGCTTGGAATCACAATTATATGTGGTAGTTAGTAATAAAGTTTTCCTGACATGGGGTAACTTTTCACCGAAAATGAGTGCTTCTTTGCACCTTTTAGATTCGCGTGTAAAGCAACCCTAGATTTAATTTTGTATTAAAGAATAAAAAAACAATACTTTCTTTGTTTTCAGATATGCTTAAGGTGTATAAAAGGAAGTTAGGAACTTGCAACTAACTGGATCTCTCTCCAGAGATCTTAGAATACTGCTTTCATGCTATTTCAAAAAGTTACCGTACTCTTAAAGAGGCAAATTTTTATTCGGTATCCATAGTTAATAGTTCGTTGCAAAAGAAAGATATTTTGTATGAGGAAACCTGGAAATCGCCTGGTTTGTTCCAACGAGAAAGTTAAGATCGTTGCAATTTGAATACTCTAGTTCAGCGATTTCGGTGTTCCTGTCAATTTAGTAGGTTTTAAAATGATTATAATGCTCATTATACTAAGAATGCGTGGAAATAGATAGATAGATATATTAATAACAAACCCGTGAATAACTGGATAAAAGTTTTCTAAAACGCCATCTGATTTGACTAAATACAATTTGGTAAATTAAATAATTTTAAAATTTATTTTTTATATTTCAAACCAGGCTTTCAATAAGCGTATCTAACAATTTACATGGTGAATTTGCTATTGAAATGTACTAAAATATAACCAGTGCAAAGAATATCCACTTTTGAGGTAGCAATGAAACAAAATGCCCCCAAATGAAATTTGTTATAAAATTTTAAAAATATCCATATTTTTCTATAAATACTCTAGAAGGATAAAACCAGAAATATTTTTTTAGAGAAATAATCGTGGATAATCTCGAATGTCCTGAAAATCGGTGCAAAGAAACCCTGTGCCTCCCGATTGGTAACTTTTAATTGTGCATGCACTTCCTGATGAAGAGTGGGCTTGTGACTACGTAAATACTTCGGGTATCATTGATAAGGCGCATAGAGAAGAAAAATATCTATCAAACTCTAAAAATGAGGTCAATGACTTTCCAGACATTGAGCATTTATCAGATGACGGTTCAGATGCTAAAGAATCTCATTATTTTATGAAAACAATTTATAGAACGAAGGCGGTGAAAGGCACAATAAAAAATCAAGGAAGTTTCGGTGATTCACCAAATAAAAAAACTATGCTGGAAAGTAAATCTTTTAAAAACCGTCGTAAAAATGGTTTTGAAAACTATCACCGTTTCCCAAAATAGTGATTATGTGTACGATGGAATTATTCTAACAGAGACTTCTTTAAGATTGGCAATATTATATGTATATGTAATAATCTCACTTAATTTTATTTCAAATTCTAATATTATAGATTTTAAAATCTTAATGTATTGCAAAATCAATTTTCTAAAACTCCAGTTTTGTTATTTTCCCGCGCTGGAGGTATATTAAATCTCTCGTTTTGGCATATTTATTACTAAAAGAATATTTTAATCGCTTTCATGTGCCCACCGAAAATAATGACGCGTCTCCTTGGCGCTAGACTTTCCCCCCTAAAACTCTTACGTAATTTATTAAAAATACCCAATATTCCCTTCACTTTGATCATGTGTCAATATGTTATTCCCTTATCTGAGAGAATACAGGGTTTTTGCAGTTCACATTTACTTGTAACGTAATCGGAGATGCACGTATACCCACTACTCTCCTATATTTTACTTAAATAGTTTGATAATAAAATAAGAAGTAGTTATTTAGTCGGCCTGTTTATTTCAATGTATAGGGTAGACCGGGGCTAGTTGGGCCAATTTTTCTTCTAAGAATTTTAAAAAAATTAGAATTCAACATTTTAAATTTTTTTTAAATGCAAACACTATCAGTGTACCTTCAGGAAGAATTCACCATAATAACATTTGAAAATATTAACTATTAGTATTAATTTAAAAGCTGAAACTGATACCAAGTCGCGTGGCCCAACCTGCCCCGACTACGGGGTATGTTGGGCCACATCACTTATTTAATATTCTGGTAAGGTAGAATTGAAGAAACATAAAACAAAAACTTATCACATTTTACTTTTCATTTCCTGCGAACGATAACACAAGATAGCCTAAAGGAAAACCTCTTTCATACACCTTTCCTTGATGAAGCCATAAAATTATAAAATTGTAAAACTATGTGAAGCAAAAAACCAAGAAATTGAAACTACAAAATTAATAAGTTTTATGTTAAAAACAGAATTAAATTACTTCATCTTTACAATTTTCATCATTACAGTTAATGCAAACATAAAATACTGTTTCGCCAGTATTACTAAAACAGCAGCTTCCATTGCTTAACCCTCTGAGCGCCGAATTATTTTGCACTTTTAGCTATCAGGTTAGAAAACTTAGCTTTAAAGTAAATGAATCGATCCTTTTTGCATTTAATTATATCTCTGAAATCTTAAGAACACTTTATTCATGATTGTTTAAGAAAATGTACATATAAATACGAACTATCCGCTTTAGAACTGAACATGAAAAACGTAAAAAGACGTTTGCGCCGCTCAGAGGGTTAAGAAGAAGCATTCCCTCTATCCGATTTTCTAACATAATGGCGAACCATCTTAGCAGGTAGCCCTACAAGAGAAACAAAGAAGCATGATGTGATTATCACAAAAATACCTTGCATATTATTATATGTAAGGCAGATAAATAATAATATTAATATAATAATAATATAAATAATAATAATTTAAATAACACAGTTGTGTTATTCTCCAAATTGTAGGTTATATATACAAATCTGAAGCATATTTACTCAACAAAAACCGAGTTACAATTTTTAAATTCATCGTAAAATAATAACAGCGCATTCTGTTGTGCAATTATAATTGAGATGGAATCGGCTTAGATTGTCTTAACAATTATCTTGTATTTTAAATTTGATTCATATCCCATAAATTCAGATATATTTGTATATCGCGCATCATCAGAAACTGTGTAGCAACGTCATTTGATTTTAAAGCAACATTGAATCTTAATAGTTATTCATAATAGGCATGCCATATATTAATTAATTACAATCAAAATTGCAATTCCATCTCAAAATTAAAATCTTTAAAAATATTACTAAAACTGAACTTTAAATTCTATATGCATTTCAATTCAAAATATTTTAGCATAATTATTGTCTTTTGAGAACAAAAGAATGTTAGATATAATTTCAATTCGCAAATTTTGACCATCATCAATACTTTCTTCCTTTGAATATAGAAGAAATTAAAAAGAATAATTATACATGAAATTGAGCAAAAGTTAATAAAAAACATAATTAACATTTAATTAATTAAATTAACATGAATAAATTGATTTCGAGACTTCATTCGTTACAATTAGGCTTCGGAGATATTATGTGGCACGTTCGCTCGCCATTTCTACAGGGTCAACATTCTACGCGGCAAGTTGGGCAACCGGCCCAACGTGCCCCATGCGAAGTGGCCCAACTTACCCCATGTTGCCAATTTTGTTTCCGATGGGTGTACGAATTTACTTTGAAAGTATTTCTGTAAGCAAACATGCCCTACAGTAACTATAAATAGTTATCTTTTAGAATATTATTTGTAAAAATGGAGATTGTAATATATAAACATAGGAAAAAAGATTATTTATTAAGAAGGAAAATTACTCACCCTGGCAAAAATTAGAAAATTCCAGATAATTCTTTAGTAGACGCTGCTTCTTCAATGACCTTTACGGGTAAGAAGGGGGGAGGGATGACACATACTTGGCTGGAGTAACAGCGCTATCTATCGGAAAATATTTAAAATATCGCGACTGACCCAACGTGCCCCTATGCCCAACTAGCCCCGGTCTACCCTACAACCACGAAAATCATTATATATATATAGTCAATCTCAAAGAAGTCTTTATCTATACGGAAGAAGAAATAGTCCAGCAATAAGCAAAACGACGAGAGTTGACATGATGACATTCGTATTTACTCTTTATCTTTTAGGGAGCAAACGAATGTCAAAATAAAGCTTTTGAACTTTACATTATAGTATTCACAGTGGTAAACTGAGGAACTGAGGTGTAAAGAAGCGTAATCGATGAAAAGCGAGGTGGCCTACTGTGTGCGCCGCCCATGCCTTATTGTTATGTGTACATTGCCGTGCGTCTAAGGGTTAAAAATATTATTGAAAATTTTGCAGATATTCTTCTGTATGTACAGTCGCGAAAAAAAAAGGAAACAACTAACATAATTTTGCCGTCGTTATCGCATATTAAAACAAGATGTACGAATTATCATGAAAAAGTTCTACTAAAAAGTTTCATTTCTAAAAAATTCATAAGGGGTCGTCTACGTATTTATAATTGCACTAACTTCGAAATTTCGAATGACAACACATATTTTTGTTGATTGTTTTCAAACCTTCATCAAAATTTATTCCAGGATACAGCATTTCGCCATTTAGCTATATTCTTTTCGAAATTATAACAAAATAAAAATTTGAGTTTCTAATGTTAAATTAAAACTTTTAATTATCATTGATATCTTGAGTATAATGTACATTGCAACATTTTATGACTAAGCTCCCCCTCCCCACACCGTCAAATCAGTCCGGGTAAACAACTAGAGCAGTACAATGACTTTGCGTGCTTTCAGAATTCTTCGAAGGGATAATTTCCTTATGTGATTTCTGTCGTCAGCTAGCATTGATATCAGGACATTTTCTGGATGACCAAAAAATCAGTTTCTTTTAATAGCAGTGTCTATGACATCCTTCAAATCATTCGAGAAATAACGCGATAGAACGATTGATTCATGCAAATGCCGTGCCTCATAAATTATGGTTTCGTTTTGATCTTGAACCACATAGACTCATAGACTTTTGTAATGAATGTCGTTAATGTTAATAAAGCCTCGGATGAATTTTCGTGAGCTACATTGAACCTGAGAATTCTCTTCGCGATTCTAAGCCACCTGGAGTGGCAAACGTTTCCAGGAATTATCTTAGACAGACTTTCTCTGCAATGTCAGCAGTTTATGATTTCACAAATTTCCATTAAGTACAGTTGATCAGTACTTAAGTCTATCTTGTTAGTCACTTCACATAGCGCGTATTCTATTGGCGTGGATGAAACTACAGATTGCTTCTCGCATCCTGCCAATTATTTTCTTATTTTCCCAGTCATGCTTCTGGGCCCAGTTGTGGTTCCATCCACGTGCGCGAGAAGATGACGTAGTGGAAACTCGTTGGCGTGTAACTGGCACAGTATCCATTGTAGTGAACGATTCAGTATCAGTTCCATGTTACGTATAATACCTCCTTTGACACCTGTGTTCAGAGATGTTCCGTCGCAACCAACTTTGTTACATCTATGTCATTGTCAATGCATGACAAATAAACTATATATGTTTTTTCAAATAATTTGTGCTCCTCGAAATTTACAGACACATGGCCGATGTACTCAGAGCCAGGTTCTTTTACCAAGCTTATGTGTTCTTCTATTATGACTTTTCTTCTGTTGTCTTCCATTGGTAGAGTCCTGTCTTTTCGCCCATCGAAGTATTAACCAAACTGGTCATGATCATAATCCTTTATGAGTGGTTCTTGCCTTTGTTCTCCCACGCCGAATTTTATTTCTGTCAACAACGTTCAGAACCTTGCTTTCTGAGATAATGCCCACATTTTGAAAAGCAGCTGACACGATGGCAGCGGCTGCTTGGTCGGAAATACGAAATCGGTCCAATGTTCTAACTGCTGCTAAAACTTTTGTCACTACAGGTAGTCCTGTGTCCACCCTACCGGCACAGTTGCTGTCATGACATCAGGCACGGGGACACGGGGCGGAGTTCTGTCACTACAGGTGTGTCTGTGGGGAAGATTCCATGAAGTACCAATTCCGAAATGAATGGCTGTATTCGATCGATGCGTAGTAAAATGTCGTTTTTGTTCTCCGAACCGTAGATGAGTCTTTAGGGCATAATGTAAATGAACTAGAAATCAATCGAAACAAGACTTAAAGATATCTAAAAGATTTTCATATGAAGAAGGCTATTAAGATTAAACAATAATTTAAAGGAAATTAATAGAGTTTCGTATAAGTATCCTTTCTTTGGGATGGCGAATTGCTACCTGTTTTAAATGAGCTAGATTTAAAAAGTTAAAGTCTACCCACCATTATTATATATAAAGATCAATAAAAAAAGTTCCTGTGCCAAAATTAGAAAATTCTTCAGGGAAGGAGCAAAATATAGCTGTCTGGATTATTCTAAAAATTTAGGGGTTGTAAGATAAGTCTCAAATTCTCTTTTCTGACACAAAAAGTTCCAACACTGGTTGTATCAACAGTGCGAATGCATTTCTAAATCAGTATACAGATCGAGAGATGGTATATTTTCCAACTCGGTATCAGATGCTCGAAAAAGTGTTTTCGAACATGGACCTCAAGTGACTAGTAGTTTTTAAAGTTGATTTCTTTAAGAAAAGTCAGAGAAAAATGGAATAATTTGGAATAAATACTTGAACGAAATATGTTGTGAGAGCGAAGTAAAGAGTAATGTAAAATATCTTTCTAATGCACTTAAGAAATGAAAAATTGGAGCACGATTAAAGGGAGCTCGTTGAATTATAACGATAGTCAATTTTTATTATTTTTCAATTTTTTAACAAGATTCTCTAATGAATATTTGCAATTTAAATCATACAGAATTTAGATATGACATCAAAATATTAGTTCATTGTTGCTTTTTCTACCGAAAAATCATTAGCGGACTTAATTTCTCAGAAAAGTTAAAATTTTTTAAAGAAACTGGACGTGGTGAAATTGGATTTTTGAATCTTAGTCCACTTCTTTGGGATATGGACTATTCTTATTTAAAGTCATAAGAAATATTCAGGAGAATATCAGTGTTTTCAATGATACAGCCAAAAGTGGGGTTAATTTTATGCAAGCTTTTTCTCGACTTTTTACTGTGGTTGAAAAGCAATTGTAATTTCTTTTTCCAAACCAAAGGAAGAAGTATCAGGACTATACAAGAAGGCTATTTTTCAATGCGAATTTCATAAATAAAATCTTTTCCTCATAAATATAGATCTGGGGGACAGTTGCCGAATTTCGAATGGTACTATCTCAATTTAAATTCTATTAAATATATAGACAGTAAAACATTCAAGTTATGTCGCAAGATGCAAATTTAAAGTATGGAGATTCGATATATTAAGAGAAAATTCTACGTTATTATGTTGCTGAGCAAGTGTTTAGATTTAAATATCATCAATTAAATATTTAACGAATGACTTATATAATATACTCTATTTATAAGTGAATAGCAAGATATGCTATTATATCTTCAGATGCGAAACTTCTTAGGCTACAATTTACTATAGTAACTTTATTAAAAATGATTAAATATTAAAATACTCAATAATAAAAATACTCACTTTTTCGGAACTAATAACGATTTTTCTAAGTAGTTTTCACATGCAGTGGTTGTATGCAGTTTTATGTTTAAATTAGATGTTAAAACACTTCAGAAATAACCGTAACTGGTTGCCAGAAATTGTGTACTTCCTTCTTAATTACAATTTCAAAAAATTGTGATGGGTGGTTTTGCTTGTTAAGCGACGCAATATTGATGTGACAAAAATTTATTTAAAAAAATACAGTTATAGAATATTTATATTTCTGCGACTGAAAAAGAAGAATGTGTGTGCGCTCTGCATTACAGACCGTTGAACCTAGAGGTACATAATTTGGTATAAACATAATTTAAAGGGTGGAAAATGTGTACTTTGGGCTATTTTTTGAAACATTAATTTTCCAAAATTTCCAAAATTACTAACATCTCTTTATTTGCTGTCTCGTTAAAATGCCGTTCAACATGTTCTTTCCCACTTTTGATATTATTATTATTGATGCTTTTCAATTTTTTCTCAAGTCTTGGAAAAGCAGTATATCAGGACTTTTTGCTACCTCACGTATTTTGCTTTCAAATACATTTCGCAAAACCAGCTCATATAATTGATAACGGCATGGGAAAAACAGCATTTCTTTATTTAGTTTTGGTTCTTAAAGGATACATGCACCATTTAAGCGGCTAATGTTTGAAACAGTTGTGACACTGCACAAAATCTGCACATTAGTTTCCAGACACTAATGTGTTAAAGCAATCCAAACAGCATGCGCTTGGCCTTTCCCAGTTACATTTTGTAATTTTGGAACACCAGTGAGCTGTTCTCTGTCACCAAACAATAATTGGCAGTCTTTCTTCTTTTGCATCTCTGACATTTAATGCTGATAATAGCTTACCATCCCAGTGAACAGTAAGCATTTGAGGAATATCATTTTGAAATGTTACTTTTATGGATTCGGCAGATTCCTTTCTTTTAATATGTCAGATTCTATGAATTGATGACTTATTAATAATAAACTCTTCAGTATTATAGCCAAGTGCTTCTACTACTGCATGAATAATGTAAGCAGAATCTCTCACACTCAGTTGACATCT
The DNA here is from genome assembly GCA_013235015.1 of Araneus ventricosus. Lineage (NCBI taxonomy): Eukaryota > Metazoa > Arthropoda > Arachnida > Araneae > Araneidae > Araneus > Araneus ventricosus. The sequence continues at coordinate 32,130 of BGPR01006012.1, read as the reverse complement.
ATAGAACTAACTAACTCTCACTAACTTAGGCGTAATAAAGTTTTTCGTACCTCTTTTTAAAACATCCTGATTTTCTGTATTCTCTGGAAAGTGGCAAGAAATGTCACTATCATTACTTTCATCAGAAGCAAATAATTCCTTAATTGATTCATTAGATGATGACACATAACTCACAGCAGAAGATGTAGAGGCTAAAAATGTGTTCTTTTCTCGTCTCTTCTCCTCTACTTCCTTCTTTTCCAGCACCTTTTCTTCTTTTTAAGACAGCTTTTTATCTATCCCTACAAGATAAGCTACTCGTCCTGGCTCTCTCTGTCTCAATAAAAATATTTTGTCTCCTTCAATTTTTATCAATTGAAATGCGTCGGCATGCGCAATGACGAAAAGATTGTCTAAAGATTCTTCAAATTACTTTTCACGTCCCCCAAATTATCCCGTTTCTTTCCTGAATTCTTTTGTATAGTCCTCCATGATGCATACAAGTCAATTTCTTTACCGAACGTTGTATAGCTTTTGTAGGGATTCTTACCTTTTCCCAAAATATTACACATTCACAAACTGCTAGATTGGCACTTTCATCGACATCTAATTTTGCTTCCCTTATGTTATAAAATAAAACAGCATTTGTCTAGAAAGATGGCAATTTCTTTCCAGTTATTTGATGTTTGATATCTCCTATCAGAAATACATATTCCTTTGAGCTGCGTAATTCTCAAAACATAATGTGAGAAAAACGAACATGTAACTTAAACGAAACGCAAGAACAGAATGTTAACTGTAATAGCCACGTGCATCCATCGAAAGTTACAGAATATAACTGTAGCCTTCAAGATTGGCAAAAAGTGAACTGTGACACGTTACACATCATGACTTAAACGTAATTTATTGCTCAATGCGGACACGTGATAAAAAAAGAACTGCAAACCAACAGACAGAAAGGCACCTCCCCCAAAACAAAAGGCCCGATAATGGCTTTCAGTAATCACATTGTCTCTCGAAGTCGGAACGGGTTAAAAGGGGTTTAGCAACCCAAAAAGTTTTATGGGTTGATCTTGAAGTTAATGGAACGAAACTGGGGGCGGGCATTTAAAAATTTCAAAAATAAGGGACACCCTAATATACATCCATTCAACAAATAGATAGCGTTCCTGAAGATGAGAAAAAAGGATAAACCTATCGTTTTTCCCTGGGACCTAGCAATCATGACTTTAACTGTCGTTTACCAGCTCAGACATAAAAGTCCAAGCTATAAATTAAAGAAACGATAATCGATAATAATAATGACGCTTTGTGCCAATTTGATAAATTATTTATATACTAACTGCACAACAACGAGTTTTGTATAAATATAGAAGTAAAGTTTTATAAATACGTTCGTGGACAAAGAATGGTTTGCTTTTTTTCCACGTCCTTTAATGGGTGTTGAGAACTTAAAATCAGTTAAAAATGAAATCTTACGGTTTTTCCACTGGAGCCTTCATGTGAAGTTTTATGTGGACTCAAAAATAAAGTACAAACATGGTTAACCGAACTAGTGCGGCAGCCACTTAGGATAAAGAATTTTTCGGTTAAGCCCCGAACATAGCAGCGGAACGAAAAAAAAAACGTTATCTTTCTTTTTTTTAAATTTCTAATAGTGCAGAAAAGTTGTCTTTTGATGCATAGAAAATAAAAATTAAATTTTACGCTAATCTTGAGGTGCCGCATGTACGATAATGTTTTAAAAAGTAGAAAAAATTTGCTAAATTTAACCTTTTTCTCTAATTTCATACTTGAATTATAAAAGATAAATAAAATATTTTTGACTTTTAATTTCATTTTTTTTAATAAAACAAACATTTTTAGGAGATTTAAAACGTTATAAACAGTGTTTTGATACTAAAACATTCTGCAAGAGATCGCATCCAATTTTATTCTGTTTTGTGGTTATAATTTACACTATCATAATGGTAAACTATAATATTTGATAGAAAAGAAAGCTAAAAAATTCTCTAGATCTCAGATTACTAACAGCAGCTTTGAAATATAAGCCAGAAATTTTTCCATTTGTAATGTTCACTTTAAGTGAATCCGATTGTTCTGTGTTGATTATACATCATGAACGGGAGAAGAATCAAAGGAATTCAAATTACCGGAAGTATTACCGGAAGTAATATTTTTATATTTGCTTATGTAACAACGTAACCAGTTATTCTTTAAACAGTAGATTTCATAATAGAGGGTTAGGGGAAATGGATTCATCTTCTCTCAAATTATCGATATATCATTAACACAATTCTATAACATTACTTCGACGTTTAAATCGAGTAGGGACCTTCGAAATAATTTTTTTAAATTTTCAGCTAATCAATTTGAAATTTTTCAGACATTAATATGAGCACTGTATAAGACGACAAACAAAATTCCAATACAATATATTTTTTATTTCTGAATTTTGTGTATTAATGTAATTTTTAATAACAATTAATACCCTATATGATAAATGCTCCAGGCGCTCTATAATTACTCAAAATCATTGTAATTTTTTTAAGTTAGTTATTCTAACCCTTTTAAAAAAATGGCATTAATTTTTCTGCTTCAGGAAGAAATTTGAAAATGAATACATATAACTCGATACTATTGATTTTGGAAAAAAATTATGCTTAAAATTTGATATGGAAGAAAGTATTCACAGATTAATAACAAAATAACTTCTTTGTGAACGCCAAAAATTATTCTCAGTATATGTCTATATACTTATATAAAATGTATTGAAATTTGAAGCAGCTGGAACATTTATTTTAAGGCCATTAATTGTTATTAAAAATTACGTCTATACCCATAACTCATGAATAAAGAAATAAATTTGAGTGAAATTTTGTATGTTTTCTTATATAGTGATATTATTAATGCCTGTAAAATTTCAAATTGATTAGTTGAAAATTTAAAAAGCTGATTTTGAAAGTCCCTGGTCGCCAGAACTAGCACCACCACCTATCTCAATTTTTTTAAATTTCAAAAAGTTAGAAAATATTCAGTTTTATGCGGCCTTATGTGTATATCAGATGATTAAAAATTCAGAAATATCTGATATTGTTATCGAAAAATTGAGTACTTCCCTCCTCTTTGAAATTTCAAAAAAATTATATTGATGGTGTTGCTAGTTAAGAGAAAAATTCTCACCTTTGCCCTTCGTTTGCGGCAAAGACATTAGAAGTATATCAAAAACATGCTCGAAAAAATTGTAGGAAATTTTGTATTCGAGAGCGCAGGTAATGTGCAATTTTTTATAGCATGAATTTTTTATAGCATAAACATACTTTAAACGGTGGGAAATGTGTATTTAGGGGCTATTTATGAAATTTTAATGAATTTACAATTATGAAAAATTTCATGTTTTTCCTTGATAAATTCAGACATTATTAAACCACTAAATATTATTTCACCAGCCTAAATTTAAAACATTTGTCTTTTTCTATGATAACAGTTTAGTAGTCGTGCAATTGTATTTATGAAATCTTAACATCGTTTTCCCCATGCTTGAAATGGAGGAATCTGAGGAAATTTTATCGACATACCGAATTTAAAATAGATGTCACAAAACTACATCCATTCAACATGTCGATAGCGCTGAAAACTAAAAGAAAATGTTAAACCTATCGTTATTTCCCTGGGGCCTTGAAATGACGACAACTTTAACTCTCCTTTACCAGCTTAGACATAAAATTCCAATCTATAAATTAAAGAATCAATGAAGACAGTGCAACACATTCGTCTATGCTAATTTGATAAAAGATTTATAAAAAAGAGTTTTATATTAATATAGTGGTGAAAGTTTTATAATACGTTCGTGCAAAAAGAACTGTTTGTCTTTTTTCTATGTCGTTTAATGGCGGTTGAAAATTTGAAATCAGGGGGAAATGAAGTCTTGCCATTTTTCCATTAGACCCTTCATGAGAGGTCTTGTGTACACTCAAAAATAAGGTGCAATCCCGGGTAAACGAACTAGTGTTGCAGCCGTTTCGCATAAAATTTTTTTGGTTCAGACTTGAACATTAGAGTGGAACGAAAGAAACGTTATCTTTCTTTTTTTAATTTTTAATAGTGCATAAAAGTTGCCTTCTGATGCAAAAAAAGGAAAATAAAATTGTACGCTAATCTTGAGGCGCCGCAAGTAGAATAAACTTCCATAAATTTGAAAAATTTTGCTCAATTGCAAACTTTTTCCTCTAATTTCTTACTTGAATTATAAAAGCCAAAAATTAAATATTTTTCATATTTTATTCCTTTTTCTTAATACAACAAACATTTCAGGAGGTTTAAAACGTTATAAAACATTGATTTGATATTAAAACATTCTAAACAAGATAACAATATTCTGTTTTGTGGTTATAATTTACACTATCGTAATGGTAAACTGTAATTTTTGATATAAAAGAAAGCGAATAAATACCCTAGATCTGAGATTCCTAACAGCAGCTTTTAAATATAAGCTAGAAATTTTACATTTGATAATGCCCACTTTAAGTGAAACGATGGTTCTGTGTTGTGCATGCATCATGAACGGAAGAAGGATAAAAGGAATTTTAATTTCTGGAAGCATGTTAATATTTTTATATTTAATTATGGGAAAACATAACTAGTTATTCTGTGAACAGTAGACTTAATATTAGAGGGTTAGGGTAAGTGAAAGCTTCATCTCTCACATTATCAGTATATCAGAAACACAATTATATAACATTATTTCGTCTATTAACAAGCAACAACACATATCTTAATTTTTCAAATTTCAAAAAGGAAGAAAATACTCAGTTTTTCGGAACCAATAACGAATATTTCTAAATATTTTAATACTCGGTGGGAGTATGCTGCCTTATGCGTATATCATATGAATAAAAATTTAGAAATATCTGATATTGTTTGAGAAAAATTGAGTATTTCCCTCCTGTTTTAAGTTTCAAAAAATTTATATATGTGGTGTTGCTTGTTAAATGAAGAATTCTAACCTTTACCATTCGTTTCCGGCAAAACCATTGGAAGTACATCAAAAATGAGAAGGAAAAAAAAAATTGTAGTAAATTTTATGTTTAAGAGTGCAGTTTATTTTATAGCATGAGCAATGCTGTAAGAACGGTTAGAAAATGCTGAATACTAAATGAATGGACTCATGAAGGGTCAGCATTTTGAAACGGGAAAAAAGATATTCCTTCACACACGTCATTTCAATGACTTCAAGAAACATTCAAACGAAATTCGAATTAAATCGAACAGTCCGTCGTGACTGAGTAACAAATAAATTTATAGCCAAACAGATGATACGACAAACAGTTGAGTTAAAACAGGAACTCCCTTCACGCGATCAAATACTTTTTGAAATTCTTAAATAACTTGAAACAGAAATTGGAAATCTTGCAACCTCTTTACAGAATAATAATTATCTTTAAATTATAAATAATTATAAAAACGGAATATTTCTATTGTTTACGGAATTTCTGATTGTTTATAATATAATTCACAAACAAGGCTCATATGTTGTTAAGTTCTACACTGTAGAAATTGAATTTCAAAACATTTGATTATTGCTATAGAAACATCCGACAGAAATCAAGGAAAAAAGCTTAATGGATTCGAGTTTGATAATAATTTAAAGTAAATATAAATAAAAGTTATCCAATCTAAAGTAAAAGTAAACTAAACATTAATTGTTTGATTAATTTTTCAATGATAAATTTCATTCTTAACGACAAAATTAATACTAAACAAATTATTTTATCAATAATTAGATGAAATTATTTAAAACTACTTTATGAAAGCTAAAAATTCCTTGAGGAAAATACAAATTCTTGCTCGAAGTTGCATTAATCCTCTGACTTTGTAATCTTTTAAAATCACAATTTAGATGCAACCTTTGCAAATTTGTCCAAATACCGTTCAGCCAATCGATTTCATGTTTATATAATAATTGTATAGCATAATTGTATAGTATTATATCGCATATAAAAGTGCTAAGTCAGCACATTAGCCTGTTAAAATTGCAGGATGCATCAAAAAAGACACTTGCTTTCAAGTATACAGAGTCAGAGGTTAATAAGTAGATGCATCATTCAGCTTATGCTAGTAAACAATTTAATTCTAAATTTAACTGAATCATGATTCAATTCATGGGAAATACCACTGGGATAGTCTCCGTTTCTGGTGATTCAAACTATCGATGAAATGTATTATGTGAAATCACCAAACAATATATAATTTTAGCCAAACTCTTTATCGAAAAACAATACTAAATCCTTGTTTCATATTTCATAAATTCCTATTAAATACCAAGTTCTGTGCAATATCCGAAATATCTTCCCATTCTCTATTTAAGGGTAGGGCCCTAACGGAAGGAAATGCTGGACAGAGCAACATCATATGGCGCATGTGATTAATTAAATGTCGAAGAGTGTTGAAACGACGTTGAGTAAGATGTATAACCTCAAGTTTGAATGCTTTCTAAAAAGGAAACAGCGAATAGATTATGGCTATTTTGGAGGCTTTGAATTTAGTTTGGAAATGCACGGACAAGGTGCAACCACAGAAGTTTGCTAATGAATCAAATATTGGCTGATAATTTCCATGGCGCTGAATAGTTAAGTGGAAAGTTAACAATCAGATAAATCGTAGCAGTACCTTGCGTTGTCTTGTCTTTTTTATTTATATAAAATCTTTGAGGGGTCTAGAAACGGAACAGTGTCATATAAATAACGTAATATATTTGAATATCATTTTATCCCATTTTTAAATTTTTTAGTGCAGAAGAGTATTCATCCTCCGCAGGGAAAGAAAAACCACTGAAGAGAAGAATAATTCCTTCCAGCACCGAATTTCGCAGCCGTACATTCGTAGTTATATAATTCAGACTTGCATTAACTTTTCTTATCGTGTTCTTAAGTTGAAGGAAGAACTGCAGAGAAGGACTAAACTAGTGATGTTGAAACAGAGATTTTAGCGTTCCTTCACAGCTGAAAAATGTCTCGTGCGACTAAAATATCAGAAAAAGTGAAGAATAAAGGTTTATTAATGATAAGTATAAAGATAACTGCAAATGTGTTTCGCTGCAATGCGCGATTTCGCAACTTATCTGTGGAGATCGAGGGCGTCAAACGACGAATTACGTAAACATTAAAAATGGTTTTTTATACCTGGATTTTTATTATAAATATTACTATTATTCTGAGGTTAATGTTCCGTTCATAAGTAGAAAAATGCGTGGAATGTTGCAAATTTCCCCGGCGAAAAAGCTTGCAGCGACGCCAACGTCTACATCAGCCTAAAGACGCGGTTGGCCTTCGGCGTTTTATTTAATTTACGCAACACTCATAAAAATAGCAAGTTTTGCATTAAATCTCGACTCAAGCCCTTATATCAATAGTATCGAAACCAGCTAAATAAATTCTGACTGCCAAAATATTATATATTTATTTTATTAAATTAAATCATTTCTTTTATTAGAATATATTTTAATGATTATTTCCCCTAAATGTTTATCAATATTGTTCATCTTTATATTAATCACCTTAAAGATAAATATTTTTCTAACATTGAAGCTCTAAATAATTTATAATTCGAAACTGACCACTCAAATCTTCAATACTGTTTTGAAATTTCTGATCCATACTTAAAAAAATAAATCGTCGCATTACAAGCAAAACCACCTATCTAAAAAAAAGATATTTTTCACCATATGAAAATTCAGTTTTATGTCTTTTTTTAAACCAATTTATTCTCCCTACAATTTTTTTCTAAAAATTTTGACCCTGCTTTCAAGTATTTGAAATGTGTGAATCTGAAGGAATTTTATCGCACTCCCCGAATTTCAAAGAAATATCAGAAAACTACATTCATTCAAATTACAAACGACACTGAAACCTGCAGATCATAATAAGATTGAACCTCATCGTTCTTTGTCTGGGACCGGCAAATGATAAGAACTTCGACTGAAATTTACGTTTACCAGCTCAGAATTAAAAATTCAACCTATGAATTAAAGAAATGACATACGAGGGGAAATTGTTTTGTCAGTTTATAAAAAATATATATACACAAATTTTTTATTAATATATTGGAACAAATGTTTTAAACACGTCCGTAAGTTCTTTATTAAAGTTCGAAATACATTATTAGGATTACAGTAGGTACTTTAATACAGGGGATGACCACACAGACTTGCCCAAATATAAAAATATATTACAAACTAACTGTTGAATATAAAAGAGTAATTAAAGAGTCATTGGGCAGTTCACTTTTAATTTTTTTGTGCAATGAATGTAGCCCATTCAAAGCCAAGATTTAATCGGTGGTAAATGTTTAGGATGACTTAATTTTTGCACGAAATTGTGCCGATAAAAGATGAAGGGAATTATGTGCTTTCGTGTTATGAAACGAAATATCGCTTTCATGTTCAACGTGTTCTTCGACGTTGCTAAAGTTGCAACCCTCTTGAAATGAAGGTCATAAATCTTTGGTATGAAAAGTTTACATAAACAGGAGGAAACGCGTTCTGCCTTCATATCAGCGGAATTCTAAAAAATTCGACTTGCAATGCATCAAGCGAGCTCATGTAAGAGCTGCAGAGCGATTAATACCGAATATTAACGTCCTATAAATAAATTTGTAACCCATTTTTAATTTTTAATTGAGTAAACCTAGGCATAAATTTAAACAGCCATCATTTATAGACATAATAGATTCTTTTCCGAATTGAAAAATGATATTTTCTTCCGGAAATACGAGTAAAACATAAGACAAAAGATGCTTGACGGCCAACTTTGATCCTCCATTTTGGATGGAAGTACGCATGAGAATTTAAGGGGCTTATCAGAATTTCTTCTAAAACGTATCTAAGAGCTAATTCTGAAAATTTCATTTAATTATGAATTACTTTCATACCGATCCCCTTCTTGGCCTAAATGTATTGGACTAATTAGTGTTCAACGCGCGCTTCGTCGTTGCTATGGACGCAACCTCCTGATGTTAAGGTTTTAAAGATTCGGAATCAAAATTTACAGAAATAGACAGCGTGTTTGACTTAGACGTCTCTTTATAGTGTTCTAATGGTGTGTTGGGAAAGGAAAAAACAATATGACGCTTTTCGCTGTATATTTAAACGTTTACAGCTCCGCAACCAAATAACATATAGAGTTGGGTTTAGTTTCTTTTATCATAGAAAGGTTGACATTGATGATTGCAAAAAGAATTTTAGAATTGGGAATTACGGTTTGAGAATTGTATTTTTCATATCCATTCTTCCTGGATGTAACCTAATGTGACATTTTCTTGTTTGGTTATTTGAAGTCTATGGTCTATCTTTATGGGATAGAAATTTCTTGTTTGTTATCCATTTGTCTCAATCTCAATTGTGTATATTAGCAACGTCACATTTTAGCCTATCGGCGACGGTCGAAAGTATTTTTTTTCCCTTGCGAAAATCATCTCCCCACGTCTTCCACAGTCTGTATATGAAATTTGGTTTCATTCAGTTCATTAGATTTAGCTGCAGATGCCGCCAAGCAGAGGAAATTATTTTATAGCCACCTAGAATATCGTAATACAAGCCGGAAAATATATGAACACATTGTATCAGTTCAGTGCAATTATTCATATAAACATCAATACAGTTTCTGTCTTAAAATTTCAAAGCATGTTATGTGAGAAAATGACTGTATGATATTGTTTAATAATTATATCATGCAATAAGTTGCACACATGAAAATGGTTAGAAAAAGGAATGTTTCTCTGTAAAGAAATTTGATGAAACAAATAATAATTGAATTAAATTTAATGAAGTTTAATGTAATTCAGAGTTTAAATTGAAATATTTTTCTCGATCCCTTTTAGCTACTTCGATAGCTATACTCAAATCCTGTTGAAAACGAAATCGAACTGTGTGAACGAACAAACGGAAATCGCACAAACGGAATCGCACCATTATTTGAAAATATGGGACATTTTCTAATTGACACTCAAAGCATCAGATTTTCTGTAAAGTTTATGTATTTTCAATTTTAAATATTGCTTTTATTATAAACGCAATTAGATATGAATTTAATAGAATTTTAAGCTACTCTGTCTCGAAAAAGTATAAAAGTGGTAAGCAAATTAATTATCCCAACTTCATTTTCTCGAAATTGTATATTATTTTTATTGTTTTCAGGTTCTTGACATATAAGCTTCTGACAATTATCGGAGCTCTATCAGGAAAATTATCTAATTTAAATTATTTCAGCACATATTTGAAAATTAATCTAAAAATCTGAAATCCATAGAATTTAGTCATCATTATTACCAAAACTTATGTTATTTACCATAATTTGCTTTTGAATTATCTCAAGATGTTTATAAAAATTTCCAGGAACTTCTTTCTGGAAGTAATTTAGTTATTCTAACCGGTGTATAATCAGATATAAAGATAAACAATTTAATAAATTGCCTTTTCTTACAAAGATTAATGGCATAATTTGGTAGACAGAAACTGAAAATAATTCAACCCAGTAATTTTATTGTTTTGCAATTTAAATTGAAAATCTCTTTCTTTCCTTTATGGCATGTGGTGCCATCTTCATCTTTTCTCTAACTGAACTATAATACAGGATCTGTACCTTGATTGTACTCGTCTATTAGAGATCGCAGGATAGACGAAGTTGCCATCTGTGGAGCTGTTCTGTTCGTCCTTTATTTTTCTTGTCGATAGATTTAATAATCTATCCCACTGCCTGACCTCAAATGCGATTTAAATCCATATTAATTGCGGAATGATAAAAATAGGTAACTTCACAGTCAGTAGAAAAGAGGGTATAGGACTTTCCCGTCGTTAATCTCGAATGTAATAGCAATTTATTTTATTTTTTGCATTTCAATAAAGCGTAAGTCTACAATTTTTTAAAATAATGTCTGAAAACAACAGATAAGTGAGAAGTATATTGTAACAAGATCAATTTCGACTTCACATATCGTTCGTCTCTGTGTCATATTCTTTCCCTTTGGAAAATTATATGAAACTGAAATCTCATTTCAGAGCTTCTTCAAATTTTCATTTGTGCTGTATTCCCAAGTGTTCAATTCATAGCATAAAACACATTTACAATACCACTAAACTGATAAGGTTTAAAATGTATTTTATCGCGAAGGCAGCTTCACAAAACGAATCGAACATTAAAGAAATATTGTAATTTCGATTATAGTATATATAGATTGCCAATGAGATGCATTTACGTTCATTACTTTGAAGGTAATTCAATTTCTTTACTAAAATGTTTTGCAAAATCTTCCCAGAGGATAGAAGATCGAACTGTCTTTGAAAGAATTCAAAGCGATGCCAGGTCTTTTTCTTTACTGATTTGTTTTGTATAAAAATTGGGTTCAAGAGAAATAAGGTTCTGTGCTTATATTATTTGGGAATCAGATGATTTTAGTTAATATGCTAAGTATTTTCGCTATTGGTTTTTGAACCTATAGATAAATCCTTCTGTTTACAGAGCAATAGAATTAGATATATTAGTATTATTTTAAATAGGATCAATGTTCGCAAAAATGTAAGAGCACAAGATGCTGTGCATTTTTGTTATGATAACTTTACGATATTATACAACATATAGAATATTGAACAACGTCGTGTAGACATCGTAAAATAACTTCTGCTTATAGGGATGCTTCGCAAAATTTGGGACATTAACATTGTAATGCTTGTAAGCAGAATTATATATTAAAAACTAAAAGTTCTTAACAAATGAAACATACGATTTAGTCTCTTTTAAGTATAAAACTTTGTGAAATCTAAAATTCATTATACGCATATCACTGTGTCGGAATTACTTTAAACCAAATGTTTCGAATTCATTATGAATCTTCTAAGTTAAAAATGAGTTTAAACCGGTAAAATAAAAACATTTTTTACAGATGTGGTAAAATTCTTTTTATTAATTATCTCCATAAAACTACTGTTTTCATCAAATTGAAAACTTCCCAAATAGTCTGCATGATTTTTTCGGCTTTAAGTCTTATTCTCCACACTCCAATTAACCTAATATTAAAGTGATTTTGATTTCAAAGGAGAAGTAACGTGCATTAATATGGCTTTCGATATGTATCTTCGGCAATGGCACGCATGTTTAACGAACAAAGGGAGCGAGTAACTCATCTTTCCTGCTGGAAAACTAGGAGAATCTTTTCAATGGATATTTTTATCACATCAAAGACATTCAAAACAAAAGGCACCTTACTTCCCAGCAACTAATGTCTCAATATGACATTCAAACTAATGTTTAAAAAATAGAGTTCTGCTACTTGATCTACTGGGCAATAGAAAATATGTTATATGTCTGAAGATTTAAATGAATGGCAAATACCCTATGGTAAATAACAGTATAGTCTACCCTGTCAAAAGACTTAAGTTCTAATGTAATATTAAACTGATTCCAAATGAGAATCAACGTGTTGAGGATATAACTGTGAAATTAGATTTCTGGTAATTAGTAATTCATATTTATACGCAGTATGTTAAACTTTTCACCTTACCGATTAACTCAGATGAGAGTTCTGTCCAAAGATTGATGAATTATTGCTCAATGGTGCAGTGTTTGGTAGAATAGAGACGTCGAAAACGAAGAATAACTGTCAGTTTAGGCTAAGAGTAACCATTCTGTTATTGACAGTTGTCAGCAAACTAAGGTTGAAAAATTGAATTAGTATCATGTTTCGTTATAAAGAGGACTTTTTAAGTTGAGAACTTTTCGGATTTGCACCCATTTTTAATTTGCTCTGTGATTAGTAATGGCTGCGGGGATTTATTATTTTTAATATAAAAGAACTGATGAAAATGGAAAATGTATGTACTTAATAGAATGTATGATGTTTTATGATATTAACAGTAAACTGACCTCATTTTAATATCAGACGTCGGACAATTTTTCAATAAGTAGATTAAAGCTGTGTAAATAAATAAGAGGAATGCAGAAAAATAATTTAATATTTTAATTCTGACCATATATTTTTATTCACGAATAATTAGATAAAACTTTAACCTTTTATTATATATTTATCACTGAAAAATTTGTTTTTTCTAAATCGAAAATATAGATAAGAAATCATTGTTTAAAAAGTTACTGAATTATTAAAAATATGTTAAAAAAATTAAAAGCTAGAACAATACCATGATTAATCATTTCACAGAGCAGACTTCATATGTTGATACACTAGTCTGTTGATAATGCCATAAATTTTTATTGGAAATTTTGTTGAAACATGCTATAACTGAAGAGACAAAGCACTGGAACTGATTCCGTAATTAGAGTTAAAAACTGTTGTACAAAATATGGGATTTCTAATAGATCAATCTAATCATAATTTTCCGAATAACACTTCCTATATATCGCCATCTAAATATATCTGAGTACCAGAACTCATGTAATATTCTTAGTATCTCCCCATTCATTATTAAGGGAGTGGTCTAACGGAAGGAAGTGTTGGAAGGGCACGGCTGATTAATTGAATGTGAATCTCGGCTAAGCGATATTGATTGCGGTTCAGGGCCACAGGTTTGAACGCGTTTTAAGCTTTATGAAGGTAATCGATCCAGGCTGATTTTGGAGGCTATGAATCAAATTTAGTAATGACTTAAAACGATGTTGCCACTGATATTTACTAATCAATGAGTTATTGACTGCTAGTTTCTATAGGAAAGAATAATTTAGCAATAAGGTAAAACCTAAAAAAGATTATGATTTTACCTAAAAGAATGTGGCTGAATTCAGAGCTATAGTTCCGGTTGATTTCAAATATTTAACGAAAAATAATGTAATATCATATGGATAATGTACTTGTCTTCTCTTTAAGTATTTTGCATTCTAACACGATTAGACAGAATTTAAAATTTTCTGTTTTATAAAAGATTTATCAAATTTGATATATTTTTTAATTTTTCACGTGCATACATTATTATTTGAAAGCAATATTTACGACACGGTCTATAAAAAAGCGCTGATATGGATTTTTCATATGGGCACTATGTTTTTATGATTTGTGTCAAGCTGGGCAAACATTAGGTAAAAAAGTGTTTATGCATCGTCGATTTGTTTTGGGTATTATGAAACTGTGGATATACTTTTGTAAAATTTGTGCGAACCCAATATCTTTCTGGTGGCTATTGTATTTACAAGTATTAAAATAAAGCTATTAAAACATTAATTAGAGATGAAGAAATCAAATATATTTCAAAATTATAAATTTTAGTGAAAAAATTTAAAATAACGATACATTACTTATCCCTTTAAGATCGTCATCATCGTTATTTGTCATAATGAACTGTTGCTGTTACATTATTTGACCTCTCTTTACTTCTTTTTGCCCTATATAATGTTTACCTTTTAACGTTGAAGAAATATTTTCGTAACTCCTAAACTCATACATGCGACACCATCTCTGGGATCGGACCCTTAATTTGACAATACCTGCTCTGAACCACAAAAAAAAAATTTTAATCCCACTGGAAAAATATGTTTCTTTCAATGAAAATCACTGATCAATGTAGATAGTTTTATCCCTCTGTTAATGTATTGGTCATTCACGGTAGCTTATTTACTAATAATAGGCCATAAACAAGTACAACAGGCTTTATCTTCCATTTTAAATGGGGATGAACAATTCTCTAAATTTGTGAAAATATATACAAGAAATAAGTATAAATGGAGACTTGTCGTTTACTGTTAACAACTTTCAGAAATTGGCAGATTTTTCTGTTGTAGACCAGCCCTATACTCCTCTTACGAAGAAGAAAGGAGTTTGTAATTTTCTTTCCCTTCTGGGTATTTTACCTTGGGACTTCATAAAATTCACAGGTCAGAAATTGGATAGAAAATTATATCTATTATATCATTGTTATGCAAAAGTGAACAGTGTTGGAAAGGCTTCTTTCAGTGATAATTTTTCTTTCTGTTCTAAATTGAGAAACAACTGAACCAAAACAATTTTCGGGTCTCCATTTTGTAAAAAGAAGAAGAAAAATTACTTCCTACGTATTTCAGAAAATAAGTGATGTCCGATCATGTCCAAATGACTAGCACTATGGCACCTTTATGAAGCATGATTCTACTATAGCGATGAGTTGATCAATCGAATACCCAGTTAAATAACAATTTATCTTAACCTCTCTCTATAAAAATTTATTTTTAAAGTAATTTCTTTTATCTGATGCATTTAATGTTAAACATTCTTTATCTTAATCACTTATTATATCCGCTAGTTGGTCGCGAATTCAAACAGTTGTTTCAGGAAATATTCAATGTAAACTAAAGAACATTTCGAACTACTTCTAAATGCAGTTCAGAATAGTTCCAATTAGAGCTGGAAAGCTTAGTGATTTTGGCGAAACGACATATAAAAAGCGTAAAAAGGAATTTCTATTTCATTATAGTGCTATACATCTCAATTCCTATCCCTAATCACTGAAAAATATACAGGATGATTCACTACCAGTGTGTCAAACATGCAGAGGGTGTAGAGAGAAGAAGACGATTTGGAATCACATAGCATTGGAGGGTCCAAAATACATTCGCCATGCGGTAGAGGGCGTTGAACGTGAGGTTACTTGAACAGCGATCCCGCTGAAAGCCAGCATCGGCGATCCGGGTTCCAAGACAGTAGGATGAGTATTCAAGCGTTGAAATGACCGACATGCACCGCACGAACTATAAAGGGTGCACCGCTCTGCATTTATTCCAGGAACATTTTCTACCCAGCACATTTTTCTCAATCTTTGCGCCGCTCATTGTTGTTTCAGCATGATGGGGCTATCCCACACTACACGAATAAAGTCCGCAAACACTTAAACTTTACATTCGGAAAGGAATGGATACGTCGTTGTGGTCCGGTTCACTGGCCTGCTAGATCGTGGGACTTATCATGCCTGGACTTCTTCTGCTGGGGTCAAATGAAGACATTGGTATGCAAGACCCCCATTGATTCAGTTGAAAACATAATTACTTGCATCTCTGTAGCTGCCGGAGAGATGCGACAAATTCCAGGAATTTCCAGGACGTTAGAAATCCCATGCGGCGTCGCTGTGAAGCTTTTGTAAATACTTCTTGTTGAAATTTCTTACACCTTCTGTAGCATGTAGCGTTTAGACAATGTAAAATGTTCAGTTTTAAAAAGTACTTCCAATCGTATACAAAAAGACTTAACTTTTGAAATCTTGAGAAATATATGAAATTTTTAAGAGTCCTGATTCTATGAAAATTTATTTTAATATATCTAGTTCGAATTTTCTTGAAATTCCAACGATTTTATTTCCTATTATAAAAAATACACAAGGAAAAAGTGTTATAATTGTCAAAAAATGAGACTATGATGTTCTATTGCATCTTCAACCTTCTAAGCCACCCTGAGTTGCAAATAATAATTTCTGAAATTGTCTCAATCTGTCTATTCGCAATGGAGATTACTGAAGAAAGTCTGTGTGTTAACGGTTTAAGGATATATGTCGTCTTAACACCAAATTTGTGGTTTTTTGAAAAGTTTTGGACAAATTTCATTAGATGGGTATGTCTCTGTGCGTTTTGGCGTATGCATATAAAATTTTGCATATGGTTTCATCACCAAAATTGTAGATCTGTATTGAAACTTGAACGAAATCGCGCAGAAGATTGATTAGTTCTTGTTCTCTATTTTCGTGA
This sequence comes from Araneus ventricosus, assembly GCA_013235015.1. NCBI lineage: Eukaryota > Metazoa > Arthropoda > Arachnida > Araneae > Araneidae > Araneus > Araneus ventricosus. The sequence continues at coordinate 15,445 of BGPR01006012.1, read as the reverse complement.
GATGATAAATGAAAGTGATACATAAAATAATAAAAAAATGAATGTGTAAATCGAAAAACACACTGAAACCTGAAGATGAGAATAAAAGTTAAACGTATCGTTTTTTTCCTGGAACCTTGAAATGATGACTACTTTAATTTGCGTTACCAGCTCAGACATAAAAGTCCAAGCTATAAATTATAGAAACGGAAAACAAATAGACATGTAGCGTTTTTGTAAATTTGGTCAAAAAAAAAATTATATACAAGAGTTTTGTATTAATGTAGTGGTAAAAATTTCATAAATTCTTTCGTGCACAAAGAAATGTTTCCTTTTTTTCCTACGCCATTTAATGGGCGTTGAAAACTTTAAACCACTGAATAATGAAGTATTGCTATTTTTATACTGTACCCATCAGCTTAGGTCTTATGTACACTGAAAAAAAAAGAACAATCCTGGTTAACCAAACTAGTGTGGCAGCCATTTCGGATAAATATATTTTTCGGTAAGCCTTGAACATTAGAGTGGAGCGAAAGAAACGTTATCGTTCTTTTTTCAAAATTTTAATAGTGCAGAAAAGTTGCCTTTTGATTCAAAAGAAATCAAAATAAAATTTTAGGCTATTCTTGAGATGCCGCAAGTACGATAAGCCTTTATAAATTTGAAAAATTTTGATCAAAGAGATGACATCAAATTTTAATATGTTTTGATATTATAATTTACACTATCGTGATGATAAAAATATAATTTTTTATAGAAAAGAAAGCGAATAAATCCACTAGATCTAAGATTTCTAACAGCAGCTTTGAAAAAAATTAGAAATTTCCCATTTGATAATTTTCACTTTAATTGAATCCGACTGTTCTGTGTTGAGTATACGTCATGAATGGGAGAAGGATTTAAAGAATTTAAATTTTCGGAAGCAGGCTAATATTTTTGTATTTACTTATGAAACAACGTAACTAGTTATTCTGTGTACAGTAGACTTCCTATTAAAGGGCTGGGGAAATGGAGGCATCATCTCTCACATTATCGGTATATCAGCAACAGAATTAAATAACATTATTTCGTCTCTTAACAAGAAACACCACCCATCTCAATTTTTTCAAATTTCAAAAAGGGAGAAAATACTCAGTTTTTTTGGAACCAATAACAAGTATTTCTAAATATTCTTTCACATACGGTATGAGTATGTGGCCTTGTGTATATATCATATGATTAAAAATTCAGAAATATTTGATATTGATAGCGAACAATTGAGTATTTCCTTCCTCTTCGAAATTTCAAAAAAATTTATATACATGTTGTAGCTTGTTAAGCAACGAATTCTAACCTTTTCCCTTCGTTTGACCATTAGAAGAACATTAAAAATATGATGGAAAAAAACTGTAGGAAATTTTATGCTCGAGAGTTCAGGTATTAAACTTTTATACCATGAACAATGCGGCTAGAACGGATGGAAAATGCTGAACACTAAACGAACGAAACCCTGAACGTTCACCATTCTTAAACGGGGAAAAAGATATTTCTTCTCACACGTCGTTTTAATGACTTCAAGGAATATTCAAACGAATCTCGGAGGTCGTGACTGCGTAACAAACAAATTTATATCCAAACAGATGATATGACAAATTGTCGAATGTAAACAGGAACTCCGTTCACGCGATCAAATACTTTTTTTAGATTCTTAAATAACTTGATAGAGAAATTGGAAATCTTACAAAATCTTTACAGAATATTAATGATCTTTAAAATATAAATAATTATGAGAGCGGAATATTTGTATTGTTTACGGAATTTCTGAAGTTTTATAATTTAGTTGATAAACAAGTCTGATATGTTTTTAAGGTCTGCACTGTATAAATTGAATTTCAAAAGATTTGATTATTGCTATTGAAATATATGAAAGAAATCCAAAAAAAAAAATACTTAATATATTTGATTTTGATAATAATCTAAAGTAAATCGAGATAAAAGTAAGTCCTAATCTGAAGTAAAGTAAACTAAACATTAATTGTTTGATTAATTTTTTCCCTCTTAAATATCATTAACCATCTGACTTATTTTTTAAAATCTCAATTTAGATGCACTGTAGAAATTGAATTGCATTGAAATGCAGATTTGACCAAATTTCGTTTTGCTAAGCGATTTCTTATTTATGTAAAGCTTTATTTGTATAGCATCGTCCATCTCTATAAAAGTGCTAAGTAAGCACATTAGCCTGTTAAAATCCCATGATGCAGCAGAAAAGAGACTTGCTTTCAAAACGCGGAAATCCCGGCATACAGACACAGAGGTTAATATGTAGATATATCATTCAGCTTATGTTAGAAAACAATTTAAATGGAAATTTAACTGTATCATGATACAATGCTTGGGAAATATCACCAGGAAAGTTTCATTTCCTGGCGATTCAAACTATTGATAATATCTGTTATATGAGAACGATTAAATAATCTATAATTTTAGCCTAACCCTTTATCGAAAAACAAATCTACATGCCTTGTTTCATATTCCAACATCTAAATGCATCTTAAATACCAGGTTCTGTGCAATATTCGAAACATCTACCCATTCTCTATTTAATGTTAGATCCCTAACGGAAGGAAATGTTTGACGGAACAACTTCATTTGGCCCGTCTGATTAATTAAATGTAGAAGCTTGTTAAAAAGATGTTGATTAAGTTATATAAATTTAATCAACCGAGTTTCAGCGGTTCCTTCGCAGAAGAAAGTGAATAAATTCGGGCATGTTTTGGAGGCTTTTAATTTAATTCTAAAATGACTGGACAAGGTGCAACAACAGAAGTTTGCTAATGAATCAAATATTGGCTGACAGTTTCCATGGCGCTGAATAGTTAAGTGCAAAGTTAAAAATCAGATAAATCCTATCAGTGACTTGCGTTGCCCTGTCTTTTTTATTTATATAAAATCCTTAAGTGGTCTGGAAACGGAACAGTGTCATATAAATAATATAATACGTATGAATATCATTTTATCCCATATTTAATTTTTTTAGTGTCTGAAGAGTATTCCTCCTCCGCAGGGAAAGAAAAACCACTGAAGAGAAGAATAATTCCTTCCAGCACCGAATTTCGCAGCCGTACATTCGTAGTTATATAATTCAGACTTGCATTAACTTTTCTTGTCGTGTTTTTAAGCTGAAGGAAGAACTGTAGAGAAGGATTACACTGGTGATGTTGAAACAGAGATTTTAACGTATCTTCACAGATGAAAAATGTCTCGCGCGACTAAAATTTCCAAATAAGTAATGAATAAAGGTTTATTAATGATAAATATAAAGATAACTGCAAATGTGTTTGGCTGCAATGCGGGATCTTGCAACATATCTGTAGAGATCGAGGGCGTCGAATAAAGAATTACGTAAACATTAAAAATGTTTTTTTTATACCTGTGAAACCACACTGTTTTCGGAGCTCGCCACCTAACAGCCATTGGAGGAAACAGCCAGTCCATGTTCTGGAGTCGACGATTAAACATGGTGTTCTGCTCCGATGATTGTATATTTTATATGTCCTGAAGTGCTTTATCCTTAATTGTTTGTCCCTGTGTGTTGTGTCTTTTGGTGTTTAATTAAAAGTGTTTAAATGAATCAAGACTCTTTCTTTGAACTTCTACTCTTATCACTAGCAGAAATTAAATTACGGCACCCAAATGGTTACACCAGGATTTTAATTATAATGATTATTATTATTCTAGGTTAATTTTCCGTACACAAGTAGAAAAAAAGCGAGGAATGTTGCAAATTTCTCTGGGTGGCAAAGCTTGCAGCGACGCCAACGTCTACATCAGCGGAAAGACTCGGTAGACCTTCAGCTTTTTAATTAATTTACGCAATACTGATCCCAAATAAAGCCACATACCAATGGATTGTATCATTGTCCTATTTACAGGATATCCTGTACTCATGAAAGTAATGAAAGTTTTTTGAAAATTTTCATTTTGATTTTATTTGTATATATAGGCTTTGAGAAACACATATTTATGATTTTATAAAAAAATATTAATTTTTTCAATTCTTGTTATAATATGGGTTAGCACCAAATATCTCATTTTTTAAAAAATTCAATCAGGAAGGAAATAATCAATTTTGAACAACCAATAACGTATATTTTTAAAATTGTTTTATCGTCTGTTATAAACATGAGACCACATATTCCTACTAGATAAGAAAAAATTCAGAAACATCCGTTATTTATGTGCGAGAAATTGAGAGTTTCTTTCCTCTTTGAAATTTCAAAATATTGATATAGGTGGCGTTACTTGTTAAGCGGCGATTTAGAAAAATTTTATGGAAGATGTGTTCCCCAAGATGTTGCAGTTCCTTATTTGACACAGTTCCTGTTTTAACACACTCTGTAAATTCTATACTAAAACAACATCATGAAGTCATATGAAAATGGAATTATGATTCATTAATAAAAGTCTTAATTTAAGTTTCTCTCTTTTAAGTATCAAATAACTGGTAAAATAATTATTTTTCCTTTATTATTATAAAATAAGAAAATAAAGACAATTTCTAATAGAAGGAATATATTTTCATTTCTTTGAACTTGTAGCAATTTCTTTAAATATAGCTTTTATGTTTGTGAAACATAATGTTTTATGACATGATATACAAATTCTTGATATGAAATAATAGATTCGGTCTAAATGTATTACAGCATATATACACTTGTGGCGGCGCTAGCGTCAAGCCACTCATTTATTATTGAAATGTAAAATGTATCTTTTGTATCTGGCAACATTGTAATAATTCCAGATTGTATCCGCGCGATGCGATGTTGTTCGCATAAACTTCCGTCATGTAAATAAGTAGTGTAAATGATGTAAATTAAATGTATATAATTTAGATCATCATTTTATTGCAACCATACATCCAGCACACTATCCAAACGCCAAACACTTTAGGATTCTATTTAAAACTTTCTAATAAGATATAACGATACACCTAGCAGTTTTCTCTATGTAACTATTTGCTTGAGGATTGTCATTGACTATAGTTTACGTCAAGACACAGAATAATAAAAACTGGTAAGTCTTCGTTTGACTATCCAGGACAAAGTGGCTAGATTAGCGACCTTGACGTATCAAGATAACATAAATGAATTAATTAAGACCAGGAAGAAGTTTATGAAGAAGCTCACTTCCCATAGCGTTTTTGGTCTGTTGCGATAGTTCTGACGGATACCACTTCCTCAGAATTAATTATGTGTATATTGGACGTATTACGGAGCTAATATTTTATCTTCATGCTGCTCTTTTAGGTCTGGTGCCCGGGGTATCTATTTCTCCCTCACCTTGCCTCCGGTCTCTACTCTACTGCACTGATTAAATGTTCTGGAAATAATATGAATTAATAGCCCAGAAAAACTAATATTTATATTATAATCAGGTTATCAAGACATTAAAAATTAATATCGGTTCATGAAGTGATAATATTATATCTGAAAATTTTAAGAAAAAAAAACAATTACAATAAATTTTAAAAATCATATGTCATTTAAATTTATTTATAGTAATAAAGTGCGTAATAATACTTTCTCTAATACACGAAATTACATGGATCAATTTGTAGTTCAATGAAGTTAAAATTAAGTGTCATCCTACGTCCGAATTACAAAATCAAATTTAATCATTCTGGTAAATAGCAGTTACTATATTTTCTGTAAAAATATCAGAATTAGCCTATATCGAAAACATTTAGGGTTGAGATGAGGATACGATATGGAAATTAAATGTAAAGTACTGAAGTTTCGTTTCAATAGAGTGGTTACATATTTCTTTTAATAATTTTTTCAACGTCAGACGCTATCTGATCAAAAGTGCAGGACTTCCTTAATGCGCCCGGCAAACTTTCCTCATTTTGGTTTCTGGTAATGATTCGCCATCTGAACTGGAATAGCATCGTCAAAAATCGAAACCATGCCATAACCTCTCAGACTAAAGGAAAGTTGTTTTAAAGACCATGGAATGAGAAAGTTGAATACCACAGAACACTTAAACCCCAACTTTTAGTGCTCGCTTCTACTATTTTGTTTGATTTCAAAAGTCTTCTTCTGCAAACCAATTTAGATATGAATACCAGAGAGAGCAGTTTCTTAAGGCGCCCCAGTTTTTATGTTCGGACGTGCGACTGAGGTAATGACTATCATCGAGAAAAGAATATAAATCCGAAATGATAAGTAACCCTGCAGTGTGCTTGAAATTGGAGACGAAGTTTATGAATTCTGGGAGTGATGGAAATAAATTCAAATGAGATCTCTGTATCATGGCAATTGTAAGAAACATAAAGTTGAAATATATTTAATGAAAAACTTTCATTAGTTGATGCGATTTTACTTTTCGTATCGTGAGTTATAAGAAAAAACATTATATAAAACATATGGCCTTTGTTAGGGTAAAGGTACTGTTTACATAAATGCAAAACGAAACCGAAACTGAAAACTGCTGACTTGGCGCAAACACAGAAGCTAAACATATTCCCCCCCCAAAAAAAAAAATTTCAGATATATGTATGTCTACCCGACATATGCAGGTTAACGATAAAAACTTTTAAATATAAACAGGACATACTTTTCTACCTGCTCATAAAGAAAGTATAGAATACTTCCCACTCAACTGAGTAGCCAGCCGTGTGCCTTTATCCTGCTGCAAAATTATAACTTTAAAATAAAGCTCGATAAACTCAAGAAATACGAGTCATCTCTTTCTAAAAACTTATATACTTTTTGCCGCTTACACACAGCAACCACAAACACTTATATCTATACTACAGAATTATTTACATTTTTAAATTTTATTACTGAACAACGTCCCATGGCTGGCGTTCAGAGAAAAATCACAACTCAACAAAAAAAACATATTTTAACAGACGTAAAGACGGCTTGATTCAATTCTTCTGGACAACTTTCTCCACCTATTGAGATTCAGAGTCTAAAAATTTCGGTTTCACAATAGCCTTTTCTCGTAAGCGAAGTACTTGAGACATTTTTGACAAGCTAGAGCTCTCACATGGTTTGTTGCGCAAAAGTCATTTGTTTGGCCATGCAGCGCCAAAAAAATGGTGGGTGATATTAAAACAATGGTGGGATGACATGTGGAAAAAGTGAAATAAAATTTAAATCTTTGAATATAAATTTATGGATCTTAAAAACGCAAAAATTTGAATATGAGGTGTTTCGTTAAGTAAATTCGAAAAAGAAATTAAAGATATTTTTAAAAACTGTAAACGCTTTGTATTAAAGTTTGGGCTTTCTAAAAGTATATGGCGGACTGGCATCTCAAAGTTTCAACTCGAACACATTGGTGGATCCTCTCCGAAAAACAAGTAACGTTGGGTAAATCCAGTATGTCCAATGCGCAAACAAGTTAAAAAAGTATCAGCTATTTTTGTTCGTTAAAGAGGGCCAAGGCTGCACAAGGGTTTTCACAACTTAAAATTTATTAGCAGTATCTAAATCGCATTGCTGCTGCCATTTGTAACGAAGAAGCATTTTTCGGCCTTTTTTTTTAAATCTCCCACAGGAATACTGATATAAATGGGGACAACTGCCGATTTAGCAGCCCTATCTACCTCCGCATTAACCACATTTCAAGCATGAGATTGAACGCAAAAGAGCATAATATTGAAACCTCGTGAAGAAGGTTTATTAAAAAGGTCTAAAATATCTAAAACCAAAGGATGATTATAAGGGTGAGGTTAAAATGATTTTAGTGACTGTAAAACACTTAGAGAATCCGTGTAAATAATAATATTTCTTTGCTACCTGTCAGAAATTTGTATCAAGTCAGATAAATAAGCGATCGTCGCTGCTGTGGAAACCGAGCTGGAGGAGTGAAGTTTAAAAAAACGTTTTGACTGGGGAAACAATAGCAAATGAGACATGAACAGCTCATTTATATATAGATTATATACCCGCATGTATACTATCGCACCCATATGTATAGATTGGAATTAAGTCTTGATAATGCTGTCTGTGTTCAAGGAAGATTTTTTGGTTAATGATGACTGTTCTAACGGATTTTTAAAAAAGTTTTAGAAGGATTTAAATACATTATTTTAGAACTTTCCAAGGAGAAAAGTATTGTTTGGTTGCAAAGTTGGACGCACATAAAGTAGATTTAATTCTGAGAGAATGAGATTAACGCTAGTAGAAAACACAGGTATGAATGATTTCCTAGGATCCTGCAAAAGAACTAGAAGTGGTCGAAGTGAAAATTTGGATGGACACGAATTTGAATGAATTCTAAAAAATTAGTTCAAAGACAATAATTGTCTTCTATGTTCAAGAGCAAGTTTACAACAATCGACATAAAGCCTTTTCTCAGGAGAAATCCTAAATGCTCCAGAACAGAGTCTGAGAGCTGTCAGATGAACCGGGTTTAAATTTTGAAAAACACTTTTCAAGTAGATTGATAAATTGTGCATCCATAATCCAGCTTACAGATTATCGTGACTTTAGAGATTCTAAGTATAGATATCCCATCTGCTCTCCAAGCTGTAGTCGATAATACTTTCAGAATATTTAAAGATTTCTCATTCTTTTTACTTTACTGCATTACGCGTGGAAGAAAGGAGACCTTCTTATCAAAAACTACTCCTAAGAATAGGATTTTCATTCATAAAAGGATTTCGGATTTCATTTCACTGTTCAATTTCAATTCCAGATCAAAATGAAGACTACGTTTCCGAAAGAAATGGATAGAAGCAGTTTCTGATGCAGAGATTGGTAAAGCCATTTGCATTGGACCATTGCTTATTACTATTAATAGCAATCTATAATTGTCTCTGAATAAAATTCATAAACATCCCTTTAAAAGAGATGTACAGGTCTTCAACATGTAAATATCCCTTCACACAAGGTGGCAATTGTTTTAAAATACTGTTAATTTTTAAAATAAAAAAGTCACACTAAGAAAACTACCATGAACATCCTCCTCTGGAATAAACATTTTGGAAAGTTTATATTCTTCTCCGATCTGAATTTTTATAAGTTTTAAATAATTTTTCTATAAAAAATGGAAAGGTTTTCCATTCATCCAGTATCATGCAAGTATTTGAAAATCACATACCTCCATATTTTGTCATATGCTTTTTTGATGTCAAAAAAAGACTGCGGCCAAGTGCTTCTTCTGCAAGAATGCGGAACGAATATCCGTTTAAACGGTAAGAATATTATGAACAGCTCACACATAACATGATATCTCAGAAGTTTTTCATCAGGAATGCTTGAAAATTTTCTTATGCGCGTGTTTTGATGTAGACTTTTGAAAAAAAGAGAAGATATATCTAATTTTAAATTTCCTTCTTTTGTTAAAATTCCTTGCATTCAAGAAATTATGCTTAATTTTATTGTTTTATAGCTGCGTATATATATTTCTTATTAGCATATAACAAATGCACCATAGAAATTAAACTTTATTTACTGGGATATAGTTAAAAATACAAACTAAATGCGAGTTTGAAAGCAAAGATCACACTGTAAAACATGAAAAATGTCCTTTAGGTGAAAATATGTGTTTCTTGTATATTTTTAGCTGAAAATATCGAATCTGTAATTATTTTTTGTTCGCCATGCCCCATTTTCCCAAAAATCCATATTTTAGCTTTTTGCGTAGGCTAAAATGTAGCTTGCGTAAACGTAGTTTTAATATGTGCCAGAAAAACAACTTACATCCAAAGGAAAGGGGCTCTCGTTGACAGTGTTACCGTCACCAACTTGGCGATCATTTTGGCGATCTTCGCGACACAATTCTTATCTACCTTCACGAAGTTTCGCGGCTCTAGCTGCATTATGAAGCGATGTATCCCAGAATTCGCTAGAAGCTTGGCGATTTTTCTGGCGAGGGCATTTTCTCCCTTCGCCAAACCTATATAAAAGACACGCCGACTGTCTGAGAGCAGTTCTGAGAGATCAGAGAGTTTTTTTCAGATGTTTCCTCCCACTGTCTAATGCTGCTGATACAAAAAATATCTTATGTTGCCGTTTGGAAAATTTGAGCGACGTGAAGTGTGCAAGTGTTGTAAGGACAAGATTATATTACGTTCAGTGCATTGCATTATAATGTCTCGTCAGTGTAAAAATAAGCCGGACTTATTTTGTTATATGTGTGGAGAACTTAGATTGAAGACTCAACAATGTAGCTTTTCACCATTAGTTGGAAAGGCTTATGGGCTCTACTTTGGATGTAGAGTTGGGGACCAGGATAAGTCCTGGGCTCCACATATATGCTGCAATTCATGTTCCAGGAATCTGAGAAACTGGTTACAAGGAAATCGTAGTAGATTGAAATCTGCGTACCTATGGTTTGGCGTGAATCTACCAATCACGTAACTGATTGCTACTTTTGTTTGACAGATGTCAAGAGGTTCTCTTCAAAATCCAAACATTGTATTCAGTATCCAAACTTACACTTCGCTATGTGACCTGTTCCTCATTCTGATTATCTTTCTATACCTACAGCTTCAGGTAAATATACTGTGGGTTCTGAGGAGGACACCTCCGATGACCCAAACCATCAAGATCCTGACTTTCAACCACCTACATCTATGACATGTTCACATCATGAAATCACACAGGCAGAACTTAGGATCTTGTAAGGGAATTAAAACTCTCTCAAACAGATTCAGACTTACTGGGTTCTAGACTTCAAGGATGGAATCTATTAGAGAAAGGTGTAAAAATAAGTTCATGTAGAAGACGACAAAACCATTTTGAAGATTTGTTTGCTGAGAAATAAGACATCGTATATTTCTGTGATGTGAATGGCCTATTTGGACAGGCATTGGGACATCAACATAATCCAGCAGAGTGGCGCCTGTTTACTGACTCGTCCAAAAGTAGTCTAAAAGCAGTGCTCCTCCATAAAAGCTATGTTTATCCGTCTGTTCCTGTAGCATATTCTACAAAACAAAGGAGACGTACGAAGTTATGAGTGCTATGCTGAAGTTAATTGAGTATACTACATTCAAATGGAACATTTGTCGAGATTTGAAAGTCATCGGGATTTAAACAGGCATGCAAAATAGATACACTATATTCTGCTGCTTTCTCAGCGAATGGTGTAGCCGTGACAAAAAAAATCACTACGTCCGTAAATTGGCCTCCAAGAAAAAAAATCATTCCTGGCACCAACACCATATCACATGAACCACCTGTGAATCCGCAATGTGTCTCTCTCTTCCACCATTGAACATTAAACTCGGTTTGTTAAAAATATTTGTAAAAGCTCTGGACAGAGAAGAGGTGTTTTTCTTGCATCTCAGGAACAAATTGAAACATTTAAGTCAAGCAAAGGTAAAAGAAGGGGGTTTTATTGGCCCAGAAATTAAAGCAGTTTTTCGTGATGAAGAGTTTGAAAAAAACTGTCAGAAGCAGAAAAAGCAGTCTGGCTGAATTCAAATCAGTGTGGACACATTTTCTTGGAAATAAGAAAGCTGAAAACTATGAAAATCTTGTTGGTGACATGGTGAAATGCTTCCGTGTTATAGGTTGTAATATTGCACTTTTGAACTCGCATCTGGACTTCTTTTCTCAAAACGTTGTAGCAATTACTGATGAGCATGGGGAAAGGTTTCAACAGAACATCTCTATGTTTGAAAAGCGTTTCAATGGACGATGAAATCGAAGTGTGCTAACTAAATATTGCTGGTCTGTTATCAAGGACACATCATCAGATGCCTACAAGAGGAATCGGCCAAAAATATCAATTTAGGGTTTATGTTTTCTATAATCAAGCATCTGTTACATTTCTCTGCAACCAATTTATATAAATATGAGAAGTATGTCTCCCACTAAAACGGTACGTGATGGACCACTTTGGATTTGAATATAAATTTCATATAATAAAGGATGAAAAAAGTTCAAATTTGTTGTACAGCAAGTTATTTGTTAAATTTATTTATGACCCAGAAAGAGTTAGACCATGTAAACATCATTTGTGAAATGAAGCTGAACTTTTTTGTTCTTTTAAGTTTAAGAAGCTCTCTAATGTATACCATCTAAATTTTAAAGCACCCTCTTTATATATATTTCATCCTCATAATCATCAAAGAACATATGAAGGATATTTGTAATCAAAGTCAGAAATACAAAACCATTTTCAAACAGGAAATTTATTATTCTATTTTCTCTCACAGTATAAACGAAAAAATATTACTTAATAACTCAGAATTTAAAATATTTTATTAAAGATATTGAAAATTCTGCATTATAAAAACAATTCTGAGAAAACAGAGGATATTTCTGAATAAACTATTTGATATATTGCTAGTCAATAAAAACTGATTTACTCTTTAAACAAACCATATTTGAAACTACTGAAATGATACAAGATAGAAAATTAAGCAAAAATCTGGGAGCTTACGTTAAATGAGTGAGTAATATACTATTCGATTAGTGAGGTAAATGCAATCTGGGCAGGAACTAAATAAAACACAAAAAAACTATCTGTATGTGTAGAGTAAACGTCCTAACCTGTAGGTACTCAAGTACTTGGGGGTAGCGAACTCACAAAGTAATGGGACCTCCACAAAATATAAAAGGAATAAGAAGTTATCAACTTTGTTTCCCTGAGCACTGGAAAAAGTTAGAAGTGGAAAGTTGCATCCTAAACTACTTACCAAAATAAGAAGAAGGAAAGAAAAAAGAAATATAGGTAAAGTGATTGACCTTGCCTGATTAGCATGAATCAGTAAGTGTCTGGCAAAACTACAGCTCCATTAGGCTACCAGCAGGTAGTTTTACATATTGTCTGACCTTCTAGTGTGAGACCTGTTGTAGCGTATGGTAAGAATTCAGGTTCCTCTCAAAGTTCTGTTCCTGAGCTCAGATCTAAGTGTGAACTAACGCAGACATCAGTAATTGCTGATTGGATTGATAGTGAATAACGAATGTTCAATAAATCAAGCTTCCTTTTGAAAGACTGTTCAATATTGGCTTTATCTGTTTGTCGTAGATATTTATCTAATGAATAAAATAAGAATCAAAATAATTCCCTGAATGTTATTAATCTGAGTTATTTGACTCTTCTTAGCTAACTTAAGATCCTAAAATCATTGTTAAAAACTCCTTTCTGTCATAGAGATGGTTATTCTGAGGGGAGGATAAGACAGAAGTGGGGTATGGGCAAGTCTGATCAAGAGGTGCCTGAGGGAAAAGATCTGAAACTCGTGCGGAGAGGGAAGAAAGAAATTTCAACTTCGGGGAATATTTCTCTTTCCTGTAGTCTTTTCTTCATCCAAATCTGCATTCATTTAATGATAATATCTTGAGAACGGCAAGAAAAAAATAAAAATAACTGAAGAATCAGCAATTGCATAGCGATAGAAAAAGCAATTCGGAAAGAATAACATTGGAAACAAAGTATCTCCGCGTCTGCTACAACTCTTCAGAGAATTCTTGAAACATGAAATAAAAAAGTTTGTCGTGCGTTTTCCCGTCTCATATCTCTTAGGCGTGTTTTTCCCTATTATTTCAGCGATTATTTTACTATGACTTTCTTTCTATCATTCGCCCTACGTCTATTTCTGATGTCGTCTTTCCGATTTATTTCATCATTGACACTGGTTTATTGCAACTGGCGTGATGTGCTGAGATCGATTTGGTTCTATACTAGAGAGGTATATTAAATCTAAAACTTGTTGTTGTATATTTTTATTGCAATGTTCAGTTGTTTTTCAAGCTTCTGGAATATTATTTTCTATTTTAATGAGCAGTTTTCAGAATAAATGTACTTTTTTACCGTATCGTGCAGTATTCTTTCCGGCGTAATATACACCTAAATTTTGAAACAGGCTCATATTTTATACTTTTTTTTCGGATGCCGTCCTTGTGAAACGCAATTCAAGTTTGGGAGTTCCATTCCGAAGTTGATTTCTTCAATATTTAAAACGGGACTTGAATCCAATTGAACGAAATTAAATACAAGGTAAAAACATTAGAGTACAATTTATGTGACAGTGTATATTGGTTAGATTAATGTATCGTTTTGAAGCTACACGAGGCCTAATTTTGATGACTAAATTATTTTGAACCATGTTCATATGACGAGGACGACACCTGAGCCGGGTCCCACTAACAAAACTTTCACACCACTTCAGCTGCAAGATATTTGACCCTCGACGGATTTCATGCGCATCAAACCCGTATATATTTCGGGTCTTCCGTGAACGGGTCTTGAAATTTCGACACTCCGACCCCGTAGCTGAGACCACCGAGGCCCACCACACTCACAACTTATAATGCATTACTGAAAAGTATACCTTCTTAGATATGATATCCGGAAGTCGTAAATTTTGTTTCCGTCATTGTTTGTTTTATCCCTCGCTGGAAATTCCTCGAGGAAACTCCTTTTGCCTTTATGATTTCATTTTAAGATAAAAGTGTGTCTCTTTACGACCGCCGGTAGGGTTTAATAATAGTTTCTCTTTCTTTGGCAAGAAAGAACAGAAGATGCAGGAAGAATTGCTAATCGCACATGGGATGATACAAAAGAGCAGAAATGTGACGAAGATAATTAGAGGAAAAACAAATTAGTTCCGTGTAGCAAACAATTTTAAATCCACCCTTTAGAGGAACAGCATTTGTTGTGTCCTATCTGCAGACAGAAACAATTAACGTTAAAGCATTTGTAGCGATTCAGTCACGGTCAACATGTGTAAATATCAGATTACAGTCACGTTGGAGAATATTTCAATGAACTTATTTTTTCACATAATAGCTTTGCTTGGGTTATCAATTTCAACTGCCTTCCGATGTTTTGCAATTCTCTACAGTTTAAACTTTACGTTGAGGCTAACTTTAATAATCATCTATAGTTTCTTATTTCCTCTAATCCTAGAACGCTTAGTCATCAAACGTTTATAAAAGAATAGCTCATTCAAACAATACGAGATTTACTAAAATTCTCAGGTACAGCCTTCAGATAGTGTTCTAAATTTCCGTTTCAACTCAGCCGGAATTTCTTGCTTTCTCAGGCTTGCGCAGTATCGCAGCTTTTACTCCTCCGTCAAGCACATAAAGCGAGGGTGTGCTCGCGGGAGAAAATGATAAATGAAACCCCGAAACGTGACTAACCAGTCCATATGTAGAAAGAAATGAATTGGACTGAGCTCCGAAAAATGATTCCACAACGCGGAAAATTCTTGAAAAGAACTTCAAAGGAATGTATCGATTCAATTTTTGTTATTTGCCATAGAAAATAATCACAACTTGGTTACAAATTATTGTGTGTCTTGTGCATGCGCAAAAAACCTTGTTAAGAAAATTGTTAAAATATAAGATTTCATAAAGTAAATTGAAGTTTAAAAACTCTTTTGAGACTGATTATTTGCGCGAAACGTACAATTCGGAAATAAAGGAAAAGGAGACTCTTTACAAAATCATTATAATCGATATTGAACACATCATTTTACGATATATAGTGAGACAATCAAATTTAC